>JACEFZ010025808.1:797500-1030000 GCA_014155875.1 Cepaea nemoralis
GGTAGGCTGGATGGTTGGCTGTGTGGTTGGTGGGGAGGTTCTTTGGTGAGTTAGTTGGGTGGTTGGATGGATGGTTAATTGGTTGGTGGGTTGGTTGGCTGGTTGGTTAGTTGTTGGGTTGGTTGGGTGGGTGGTTGGTTGGTTAGTGGATTGATTGGGTGGGTGGTTGGTTGGTTGATTGGTCAGTACGCTGTATATTCCCAGAGAATGACTGAATGACTGAATTTCAACTCGTCAGTACAGGTCATTTTAACTCTGAAAAGGGTTTGTCTCTTTTAAATTGAAGTTGGTGTTGAGCTGGTAACAAAGAGAGCAGATAAAGACGAGTTAAATACCTGATTGGTTCACCATCATCATCATCATCATTTTGTGCCATGCCGATAAGCAAGGACATGGTCAGCCATCTCAAAGACTCACAAGTCTCAAGTCAGGTCTGATGTTCTTGTCCTGATTATGTCATCTAACCAAGCTCTGGATATTGATCTCTTTGTCTTCCAGCAACACCGTCCCCATGGAGTCAGTACTACTGGTCTAACATGATGTATATGTTAAGTCATCATCATCATGTGCAATGCTGATAAGCTTAGGCCGTCATGTTTCGCCATCCCATGAGATCACCAGAGTCGTGGAACAGGTCAGTGTTCTTGTTTCGACCATACCATGTAACCAAGCCATCCAGGTATTTACTTCTCTGCCTTCCACTTGTTCTCTTCCTCTCAATCTTGCTAGCTGTCACCAAGTTCTCCAATTTATTTCTTCTCATAACGTGTCCAAATAATTGTGACTGTCTACATCTAATTTCTCTAATCAGTTTACGTTTGTCGTTTGTTTCTTGTAGTACTTGGTCATTGCTTTTTCTGTCTGTCTGTGGTATTCTTTAAATTTTTCTCAGAAACCACATTTTCACAGCCATCAGATGTTTTTCAACTTGTCCATTCATTGTCCACGCTTCATATCCATACAAAATTACTGGTACTTTGTAGCACCTCAACACTCTTTTTCTCATTGTAAATTACATCTTTTTATTGGTCAGTATATTATCCATCTTGCAAAACGCTACTCTCACCATAGTGATTCTAGTTCTAATTTCTTCAAGGCATCTCCCATCAGATGTTGTAACTGTTCCAAGATAATTGTATTGATTCACTTGTTTAAGAATATTCCCATTTACTTGTATATTACAATGTAGTATTTCCATCTTCTTATCAACGACCATAATCTGTGATATGTAGTGATTGTGTTTAAACCTCTTTTAAAACATTAACATTACTCATTTTGGCTGCCCAAGAAATGTTTAGCATTCTTCTGTAAAACCACATCTCTGTGGGACTTATTTTGGTTGTTTATTAACTGCCCAAGATTAACATATATACAGCCACACTGACCTTTTCTAGCCACAGTTCCGTACTGGCAGATATCTTCTCATGCAGGGTTCCACCTGGAAGTTGATCAAAAATAAATGCATGCAGTAAGAACACAGAATGACACTCAAGTCTGCCTACTCTTGGCAATGTCTGGCTGTTGTGGGACTGAAGTCTGCCTACTCTTGGCAATGTCTGGTTGTTGTGGGACTGAAGTCTGCCTACTCTTGGCAATGTCTGGTTGTTGTGGGACTGAAGTCTGCCTACTCTTGGCAATGTCTGGTTGTTGTGGGACTGAAGTCTGCCTACTCTTGGCAATGTCTGGTTGTTGTGGGACTGAAGTCTGCCTACTCTTGGCAATGTCTGGTTGTTGTGGGACTGAAGTCTGCCTACTCTTGGCAATGTCTGGTTGTTGTGGGACTGAAGTCTGCCTACTCTTGGCAATGTCTGGTTGTTGTGGGACTGAAGTCTGCCTACTCTTGGCAATGTCTGGTTGTTGTGGGACTGAAGTCTGCCTACTCTTGGCAATGTCTGGTTGTTGTGGGACTGAAGTCTGCCTACTCTTGGCAATGTCTGGTTGTTGTGGGACTTTGTTTTTTTGTCCTTCGCTAGCTTTGAGCTCACGTATAGTCCATACATGTGCTCCCACTTCTTGTGCACTGGACTGATTTTTGCGTGTGAATTAGCTTTCCCTTTACCAGTGTCCCTATCCATCAGGCGAACCCACTCCGACTTCTGAGGTACTTGTAATTTACATCCCCAAGCCAAGAATGACGTCAACATTTTATTTCAACTGACCGGTGTAAGGGTTGAACCCGCCACCTTGGCATCAGCACACCGGAAGTTTAAGAGTGTGCGCTCTTATCTAATTGGGCATGCTGACCCGCTATTGGGATTTTATAATTGTGCACTTTGTACGAGGGACCTGTTACCTAGGGAGGGAGTTATAGAGGGACCTGTTACCTAGGGAGGGAGTTATAGAGGAACCTGTTACCTAGGGAGGGAGTTATAGAGGAACCTGTTACCTAGGGAGGGGGTTATAGAGGGACCTGTTACCTAGGGAGGGAGTTATAGAGGGACCTGGGGTTACTACTCAAGATATCAGGTGGTGTGAAATACTGTTAGACATCAATGGTTCTTGTAGACATTCCCAGCCCCACACTGAGGGTTCAAGGTCAGTGACCTCTGTGATAGAGGCAGAAGCTACATCTCTCAGCCATGGCTATCATGTCTTTTGTTTGAAACATAAAATAACATACAAACATTAACCCAGTCGACAGCGAACATTCTGATGGATGATCACAGAAATATTTAATATTCATCATCATCATCATCATCATCATCATCATCATCATCATCATCATCATCATCATCATCATCATCATCATCATCATCATCATCATCATCATCATCATCATCATCGTCATCATCATCATCATCATCATCATCATCATCATCATCATCATCATCTTGTGCCATGCCAATAAAATAACATACAAACATGTACTGAAACTACAGCGAAGATTCTGATGATCACAGAAATATATAATATTCATCATCGTCATCATCATCTTGTGCCATGCCAGTAAGTGTCCGCAATCCCACATGGGTTTCTAGAGTCTTAGATCAGTCCTGTGTTGTTGTCGCCATTAGTATTACGCCATGTGGCCAAGCCATTCATACATTTATCTCTTTGTTCTTCCCTCGTTCTTTGTCCATCAATTTTCCAAGTTGTCCAGATGTTTTCCAGGTTATTTCTCTTATTAACATGCCCAATTCTTGACTGTCTATTTCTAATTTCTCCAATCAATTAACAGCTTTCATTTGTTTCTTAATGGACGGTTGCATTTTTCAGTCCACCCATGGTATTCTTTGCATTTTCCTCAGAAACCACGGACTAGTGTTCATTATAGTCTCAAGTTCATGAAGGTAGACAGAGGGTCTCTTTATAAAAACAAAAGCTACATTCAACGACAATATGTCTTTGTACAGCTCTATCCAATTTGTTCCCAATGCTCTCAAACAAACCATTTACCATTTTACTATAAACCATTTACATATAAACCATATTTGCATTCAAACCATAGTTTCATATAAATCATTTACCATTTGCATATTCCATTTCAATGAAGAGAGTGTTTTCATCAATGAAGTGGTTGTAGTAGCTGATGATATTGGCATGGTTGAGAAGCGACAAAATATCATTTTCACTCTGGGAATCCCGCTGCTGCTTCTCGTTAACTCGAGCAAGGTTGATTTCTTTCCAGACCACTAAACTATTGTCCTGTTGAAACAAGTGATGTGAGAGTAAGATTAGACAGGCACAGCGGCAACATTGAGTTGTGTTGAAAAGTTCTCTACTGGTTGACAATTCTTATGCTCGCTGGTCATTGCCAATACATGTTCTTTTCTATTATCAGATCTTTACCATTAATGTTTAATATGTCCAACATTCTTTATGTTTACCCTTATCAAATGTCATAGTGTAATCAATAAAGCACACATATAGATCTCCGTTCATTTAAATCATTCTTCTGTTATTTCTCTAAAGATTTATATGGCTTGGCATTGTTTGTGACTTTTTGTTTTAACTTTACCTTCCACAAATCCACCCTGCTCATTTCCAATTTCGTGTTCCTGTCATTATAATTCCCATTAGTATTTTAGTTACATGACTCATTAAATTAACTGTGTGATGTTCTCCATTATCCGTTGTACCAGATTTCTTCTATGACTAGTAGTACTAGGACTAGTACTAACTACTACTAACTACTTGCCATAAACTAACTAGTATTACTCAAACAATCAGAGAGTCTCCATGGTGAAGTGGTCAAGCCATCCACCTTGGGCTACGAAGGTTGTGGGTTTGATTCCAGGCCCCATCCTACGATTCACGAGTGCATTTTTTTTAAAAAGACTACTGAGGGTCGTCACTGGAGCTACAGAGTTTGTGCTTTGTGCGACGCTTTAGGGCAGATTATATTATAGTCGTCACTGGGAAGAAGGAAATACCACAATGTGATATTACGAGTAAATAGGCAAGGTAATCGGTACAGTTATCTCGGATCAGTCATAACATCTGATGGGAGATACCTTGCAGAGATTAGAAGAAGAATTGCCATTGCAAAGGTAGCCTTTGGCAAGATGAAAATCATTTATTAAGTTGCATGTCCTTCACAGGACGTAGCAGTCAACCCCAGCATTTTTCGCTGTTCGTGATTCCTGGGCAAATTTTACGTTCAGTAGTTTGCCACTGAAACCCTGAACGACCGGCTCCTATACCCTTTTCGAAAAAACCAGCACAGCCGTGTTTTGAACCCGGGTATACGTTTAGAGTATCGGCCATATCCTTTGGTCACTCCCTGCAGCACCTTTCTCCCCATTACGTAATGATCTATCTGTTCTAAAACATACAAACCAACACATAAACAATGCAGCTATTGACATTCATAAAAGTAAAGAGAGTAAATATCCCTTTTTCCAGTGCTTCTTCTTATAGTATATGCCGTGTGCAGTTGGTTATCGGATCTGTCCACAGCCGTGTGGCGATGTTTATCGGATCTGTCCACAGCCGTGTGGCGATGGTTATCGGATCTGTCCACAGCCGTGTGGCGATGGTTATCGGATCTGTCCACAGCCGTGTGGCGATGGTTATCGGGTCTGTCCACAGCCGTTTGGCGTTGGTTATCGGGTCTGTCCACAGCCGTTTGGCGTTGGTTATCGGGTCTGTCAACAGCCGTGTGGCAAAGGTTATCGGGTCTGTCAACAGCCGTGTGATGTTGGTTATCGGTCTGTCCACAGCCGTATGGCGATGGTTATCAGGTCTGATCACAACCGTGTGGTGCTGGTTATCGGGTCTGTCCACAGCCATGTGGCGTTGGTTATCGGGTCTGTCCACATCCGTGTGGCGTTGGTTATCGGGTCTGTTCACAGCCGTGTGGCGTTGATTATCAGGTCTGTCCACAGCCCTGTGGCGTTGGTTATCATCTCTCTCAACAGCCGTGTGGCGTTGGTTATCATGTCTCTCAACCGCCATGTGGCGTTGGTTATCATATCTGTCCACAGCCATGTGGCGTTGGTTATCATGTCTGTCCACAGCCATGTGGCGTTGGTTATCATGTCTGTCCACAGCCATGTGGCGTTGGTTATCATGTCTCTCAACAGCCGTGTGGCGTTGGTTATCATGTCTGTCCACAGCCATGTGGCGTTGGTTATCATGTCTCTCAACAGCCGTGTGGCGTTGGTTATCATATCTGTTCACAGCTGTGTGGCGTTGGTTATCATGTCTGTCCACAGCCGTATCGTTGGTTAACAGGTCTGTCCACAGCCAGCGATTTCGTATAATGTACAGTCATGTATGCTACAGATGTTCCTCTGTAACATCATGCAATACTTGTTAGCAAATTCTCACCTCGGTCTTCCCCTATTATTCAAGATTACGCAGCCACCATTTCCCTAGCACAGTATAATGGACTGTCTTAGTCTTAATAGCCGCCAAGGGTTCCCCAGTTAATATCTCTGCCTTTTCTTCTGGAACTCACAAGGCAAATGATACAAAGGGATATATAAATACACGGGGACGTGGGAATTAGAGACAAAGATGAATCATGTGTGGGGGACATGGAAGAAGCTGCAAGTGACAGCGAAGGATAGGAGGGCTTGCTGTGAGAAGGTATGTGCTCCATTAGGAGATTAAGGAAGAGGGAGAATAAGGAGGACGACGACGATGATAATGTGGAAGAGAAAGAAAGAAAAAAAGAAAGAAAGAAAGAAAGAAAGAAAGAAAGAAAGAAAGAAAGAAAGAAAGAAAGAAAGAACGAAAAAAACGAAAGAAAGAAAATGGCAGAGGACGTTGCTGTCCACTAGAACTCTGAGTATCCATACTTTTTCTTCTTCTTCTTCGTTCATCCGGAGTCTTTTTTTTTCGGACCTGACTGCGTTGTGCCTGTTTACAGCAGAACTGCGTTCTTGCGCCGTTAGGCCGACACATTCAACTTCTGCGGGCATTTGTTGACCAGGTTAACCTTCCCGGGGATCCGTACTTTTTGACATCCTCGAATGGAGAAAGTTCATGATATGTCCTGATTGTTGTGACATCCATGTTGGGATGACAAAGTCTGTCACATACCATACTTCACAACAGGATCTTCGCATACTGTTGACATGGCATCGTCGGCTTTGCAGTGAGTAGTGTTCGTGAGTTCCCCGCAGGGTTTCTGCCGTCTATAGTTGCTAGAATTTAGTGATCACTATTTACACAGACGACTAACCAAGTGGGTATATATTACTTCTGTCTGTTCCACTAGTGTACCTGTCTCACCCATTCTATCTGTCCCATAGTTTACTTGTCTCATTCCTTGTGTATATCCCTCTAGTTTCCTTACCTCATCCCTTCTCTGTCTGTCCTACTAGTTTACTTATCTCATCCTTTCTGCCTGTCCCGCCAGATTACCTGTCTCATCCATTCTCTGCCTGTCCCTCTAGCATGCTTCTATGCTTGTCTTCTCCCCCTAAGTCCCTTTATTACGAGAGTTCCTTTTGAGTCCCGCAACAGAAATTGAAAGATGTTTAAGCCTCAGTCATTCCTTGCTGGACTCTTCATTGCCCTCGATACGACGTTATCTCAGAACCCCCACCTGACCAACCTGACCTTGACAAACGTTGCGTTACATTACACTTAACCTGATGTAATCAACTGACCCCAGCAACGTATCTCGACGTATCTTTGTTTTTGATACAGTCAGCAGAGAAGGACTGTGGAAGATTATGGCAAAATATGGCTGTCCACGAAAGTTTGTCCAAATAGTGCAGCTATTTCATGATGGCATGCAGGCAAGAGTACAGGAAAATGGCGAACTGTCTGAACCCTTTCCTGTCACCAATGGAGTGAAGCAAGGATGTGTCCTGGCACCAACACTGTTCAGCCTCATGTTTTCAGCCATGTTGATGAATGCCTTCGAGAACGACGACATTGGAATAGACATCAACTACCGTATGGATGGAAAGTTATTCAATCTCAGAAGGCTGAAAGCTAATACCAAAACTAACAGCGACACCGTCAGAGAGCTCTTGTTTGCTGATGATTGCGCTCTGTACGCCAACTCAGAGGCGGACATGCAACATAATGTTTCAGCTTTCTCACATGCCTGTGCCAACGTTGGGCTAAATATCAACTTGGAGAAACCTGTAGTTATGTACCAGCCAGCTCCAGGGAATAATCACACTGTGCCGAATATCAAAGTGAATGATCATAGACTAAGTGTTGTGGACACATTCACCTATCTTGGCAGCACTGTGTCACAAGCTGCCACAATTGATGACGAAGTGAATGCAAGAATCTCCAAGGCCAGAGCGGCCTTTGGCATACTGTACAAGAATGTATGGGACAGAACTGGAATAAGCCAGCAAACAAAGCTAAAAGTCTACAAAGCAGTTGTATTATCCACACTGCTATATGCTTGTGAAACCTGGACTGTTTATCAGCGACACGCTAGGAAATTAAACCACTTCCACACAGTCTGCCTAAGGAAGCTACTGAAGATTAAATGGCAAGACAAGATTCCAGACACTGAAGTCCTAGAAAGAGCATCCATGCCCAGTATCCACACTCTAATGATGAAGAATCAGATTCGCTAGGCTGGTCACTTGACTCGCATGCCAGATCACAGGCTCCCTAAACGAATTTTTTACAGCGAACTGCGTTGTGGTAAACGCTCCCAAAGTGGCCAGAGGAAACGCTTTAAAGACACTCTGAAAATTTCACTGAAGGCTTTTGGAATTCATCATGACACCTGGGAGGCTGCAGCCAGAGACCGAAATTCGTGGCGTGCATCATTACGCAAGGGTGCAGTCATATGTGAGGCAACCAGGACTGCAAGAGCTGTGAAGAAAAGGCAGGACAGAAAAACCACTGCAGGAAATCCTCCTCCAGAAACGTCAAGCATTCCTTGCCCACGTTGTCAAAGAACATTTCGAGCCAAAATAGGCCTTATCAGCCATCTTAGAAACCACGGCTCCATACCTTCAATCCCACTGGATGAAATGAATGGTCACCATCATTCTTGATGAACAAACAACATCTCGAAAAACACTTGACCTTTGGAGGTCCAGGTCCCAAAGCCAGTATCTGACGTGGTAATACTTTACAAGGTGGCTGAGTGGCTTTGGTGGTTATAATGCCATCTCTGATTTGTGATTCACGGGTTGGATTGCTTGGATGTTTATAAAATTTAAAAAAACGTGTTATTTTCTCTCTCCTCTGATCATGGGTAGTGGATTGGATGCTTAACTTCTCAGAAAAGGGGGGAAAACTCGGATAACTCGTGTGCAAACACAAACATCGACAGCTGAAAGTCGAACAAAGCTGAGGGAGTAGACCGCTGTCTGGGCATTTCAAAATTAGAATCATTATCATCATCAAGTGTCTTACCGGCTGGCATAGGTGTTCATGTCTCTCCACATATCTGTCTTTGGTGTTGTGGATCAACTCTGCTGATGATATTCCTCCAGGCCGCCGTCTTAGTACTCTTAGTCCACCCAGCATCATGTCTCTTGGTATGCCTCTCTTCCCCTTGATTTTCCAGTTGTCGCGATGTTCTCCAATCCTGTATTCTCGTCGAATGATCATAGAAAGCTGTTTGTCTCTTTCCTTTTGTTAAATATAATATTCTAGTTTCATTAGCCTCTTTCAGGCAGTCGTTGTTAGTTACTCTGGCAGTCCAAGGAATTTGTAACATCATCTTGAGGACCACAACTCTGTTGCTTCCAAGTTCTTCCCAATGTGTTTATCTGTTGCCTCCAAGTTCTTTCTAATTTGTTCATTTACTTTCCAAGATTCACTGCCATACAGCAAAACGTGTTATATATAACATTTCAGCACTCTCTCTTTCTTATGTTCAATGATATTGACTTATTGCATACGTCATCTTTCATTCTCTGAAATGCAGCTTTTGCTTGCCCTATTTTTGTTCATAATCTCTATTGTGCATTTTCCATCTTATGTTATAATTGCCCCTAGGTATTTAAAATTACATGTATTCACTTGAAACCTCAGAACACCTACCCACAAAAGAATATTTATAGCATGCATGCATGCATCTGTATACACATGGATCTGTGTCAGAGTTTGTGCACTGTGCTAAGATTCTCCTTGTTGTGATCTATTGGACGAGACTGAATGGAAATACCTGTGTGCAGTGAATGTGATTCTGAAGCAAACATATACAAGTGTGGACACTGCTCACATTTTTCCCACTGTCATTCCGCTTATACTCTCTAGTGATGTCGGAGATATCACTCAGTCAATCAGGTGCCGTCTCCACAACGACGGCTCGCTATAATGGATCTCCAACACTGTCTGTCTCTCGCCTTGACTGTACATTCTGTCAGGCTGATGTTCATCCATGTCTAGATGTTATCTTCCCACCTGAATCATTTTCTACCTCTTGCTCGCTTGCCTTCGACCTTACCCTTCAGTATGGTTTTTAAAAGAGTGTTATGCCTTTTACCATAGCTGGAATATTTCACTTGTTCCCTTTTAATTTCCTTCATCAACTCTTTTTCCCATTCCCAGTTTTTCTAGAACCTCTCTATTTCACAGTTTGTGTTTCCATGAAATACGACATATTCTTCTGTATGTCCACATCTGCAGTTTCCCCACAGACGATATGTCAAACTTGGTATTTATTTGTCATTCTTCTATCAATACAAGTCTGCGTTTAGCATCATGTGGCCAACACACATCAAGGCATGTCAAAAGAGGCTTTTATTGACCTTTTAGAAATGATATTTTAAGTTCACATTTTGAACTCAAGCTTAACCCATAGATATGCTACTAGGCCTAGTGCGCTGGACTGATTAAAGTGTCATTTACTGCCAACATAGAACCTTGCGGTGTATGACAGAGGGGTTTGCACTGGACTGATTAAAGTGTCATTTACTGCCAACATAGAACCTTGCGGTGTATGGCACAGGGGTTTGCACTGGACTGATTAAAGTGTCATTTACTGCCAACATAGTACCTTGCGGTGTATGGCAGAGGGGTTTGCACTGGACTGATTAAAGTGTCATTTACTGCCAACATAGAACCTTGCGGTGTATGGCAGAGGGGTTTGCACTGGACTGATTAAAGTGTCATTTACTGCCAACATAGTACCTTGCGGTGTATGGCATAGGGGTTTGCACTGGACTGATTAAAGTGTCATTTACTGCCAACATAGAACCTTGCGGTGTATGGCAGAGGGGTTTGCACTGGACTGATTAAAGTGTCATTTACTGCCAACATAGTACCTTGCGGTGTATGGCAGAGGGGTTTGCATTGGACCGATTTTGCATGTGAATTAGCTTTCCCTATTACCAGTGCCCCTCACCATCAGGCGAACCCACTCCAACTTCTGAGGTACTTGTAATTAACTTTCCCAAGTCAAGGATGAGAAGTCAACATTTTAGTACGAGTGACTGGTGTTAGGGGTTGAATTCACTTCCTCGACTCACCACACCGGAAATTTCTTGTTATTTTTGTTCACTCGCTTAAACTCGAGCGTAGTCCTTACACACTGTTTCAAGTAGTGAAAGGCTGAGTTTTGCATGTGGGTTTGCTTTCCCTTTTACCGGTGTCCCTCGCCATTCAGGCGAGCCCACTGCGATTTCAGAGATACGCTATGCTCTCGGCGGCCTGTGCACTTGGTAAGCGGAATGTAAGGGGAAACAAATACCTCTATTTCACGGGAACATAATATTCATTTTATTGTTTGCAAGGGACATAACGTTTTTCTAAAGAAGCAATTAGTTACATTAATTGTTAAATGTTTAATATAATGACACCACCTATTTACATTTAACACAATAATTTGACTTCCTAAAGTCTGAAATACTTTTACTGCTAAAAATAATAAAATGTACTTGTTAATACAATATATACAATGTTTCAACACTGCAAGCTCCGTGCACGATGGTCCCCAATGGACGCGCTAAAATCGTTACACTTCACAACGTGGCTATCAGCCAGAAAAAAAACAATTTACTCCTATCTTCTCCAGTTGTAGTTTTCTCTAATTCGCAAAAAGATATGGACCCCGTGACGCCCAATTCATCCTTGTCGGAGACCAGGATTGACTGCTTGGTCGTCCAAAGCCTTGTCTAATATATCGCCAGGTGGCGCCTGCTAGCTGGGGGAGGACACTGATATTTCTCTGCAATAAAGGCTGCTCATGACCCCGGCGTCTGCACGCCATGCTGGTGATGGTTATTGGTAATACCCGGATGTACCTCTCCCAGATCTGCGCAGTCCTATGACAATTATAATTTCTTCTTCTTCTTCTTCTTCTTCTTCTTCTTCTTCTTCTTCTTCTTCTTCTTCTTCTTCTGCGTTCATCCGGAGTTTCTTTTTTTCGAATGTTATTGCGTTGTGCCTGTTTACAGCAGAGCTGCGTTCTTGCGCCGTTAGGCCAACACATCCGACTTCTGCGGGCATTTGTTGACCGGGTTAACCTTCCCGGGGTAATTTTAATTTGAGTATTTACTAATGAGACCGCCACGGTAGATAGGCCTTGAAATTCAAAATCTAAAGGTACCACAATTATGCCCGTATGTCACTTATAAGTGAAAATATTCACAATTTTGTGAAGGTGAGACGAGTTGCGATTTCTCATGCTATTCACCCGATAGTGGAACTATCCAGCGTGTCCGATTACCTCCTCCAGCGGTCGTGCGCGTCTATGAGTGCGAGATTGTCTCAAACGGTCACATGAAAACTGACTTCAAAAATATGTTCCGTCATGTTACATGATTACAAAATAGTACAAGTATAGAAATAAATTATTAATAATCTTTACATTTGTGTTCTCTTTAACTTTAGTAGATCAAATCGCACGTTTTGTGTGTTGAAAAGTGTAGCGCAATCAGTATGTGTGGCTGTCATGACCCGTGGCTATCCAATTCACAAAGACACATATTCACAGAAAATCTGTTTTTCAACCACAAATCGAGCAAGTTTAGCAATGAAACTATGCTGATTCAAGGGCAATATTTTATATGGCAATTAAAATTCACATTAAACAAAGACATCTATTGTATCCATCGATTCCGATTATTCCGCTGCCTCTGTGAGATGCGGTCCCCGGCAGTCGGTAGCTCACACAGATCCATAGAGCACACTTTATTCACAAACTTCTAGTTTTTTGTTCTGTATAATATTTTAGTTCGTAATGTTTAATAGTTTCTAAAAGTTCCTATCATATCACCTAATAATTGTGTGTACCTGTCTCATCCCTTCTATATATCCTTCTAGTGTACCTGTCTCATTTCTTCTGTCTGTCCCTCTAGTTTACCTGTCTCAACCCTTCTCTGTCTGTCTCACTAGTGTACCTGTGTCATCCTTTCTGTCTATCCCTCTAGTGTACCTGTCTCATCCCGTCTATCTGTCCCTCTAATGTACCGGTGTCATCTGTCCCTCTAGTTTACCTGTCTCACCCATTCTGTCTGTTCCACTAGATTACTTGTCTCATGCCTTCTGTATATCCGACTAGTTTCCCTACCCCATCCCTACTCTGCCTGTCCCATTAGATTACCTGTCTCATCCCTTATCTGCCCGTCTCATCTCTTCTCTACGTGTCCCTCTAGCATGTTTCTATGCCTGCCTCCTCTCTCTAAGTCTCTTTATTACGAGAATTCCCGTTGAGTCACTCAACAGAAGTTGAAAGATGTTTAAGCCTCAGTCGATTCCTTGCTGGACACGTGATTGTCCTCGATAAGACGCTATCTCAGAACCCCCACCTGACCAATCCGACCTTGCCCCACGTTGCGTTACATTGCACTTAATCCGATGTAATCAACTGACCCCAGCAACGTATGTCGAAAAACACTTGACCTTTAGCAGTCCAGATCCCAAAGTCAGTATCTGACGAGGTAATACTAGTAATAGTGGCAGGGTGGCTTTGGTGGTTATGACGCCCATCTCTGATGTGGGATTTACGGCGTGGGCTGCTGAATGTTTATAAAATAAGATTGATTGATTGATTTAGGAACCGACATCACATCATTCGGGACATTCCCATGACCGCTCCGTCTCCATCCTCAGCAGCCAGCGAAGAGTTCCAACACTAATAGTTCCAGTAGCAATCTGATTATATGTCCGTCTCGCCTTTCCTCTGAGCGTCGATCGTCGGCCAGATCCCCTCGTCACTCCTCGCTGTCGCATTCTTGCCAGACCATGGTGATCCATTTGCTCCTCCGAGGAGTACACATGCTCCCACAAGGTCGCAAAAGAAAAGTATGTTATTCTCTCTCTCTCTCTCTCCTCTAATCTGAGGTAGTGGAATGGAGGCTTAGACTTCCCAGAAAAAGGCGAAAAAACTGGGATGACTCATGAGCACATTACACAAACATCGACAGATGAAAGTCGAACAAAGCTGAGGGAGTATACGCAGCTGGGCATCTCAACGTTAGAATCTTCATCAGTATCAAGTGCCTTGCCAGCTGGCTTAGGCGTTCATGTCTCTCCAAAAATCTCAGTCGTTGGTGTTCTGGATTAACTCCGCTGGTGATATTCCTCCACGCCACTGTCTTTATCCATTCAGCATCATTCTCTTGGTCTGCCCCCCCCCCCTTGATTTTGTCCAATTGTCGCGATGTTCTCCAATGCATCTCATCATATGACCACAGAAAGCTGTTTGTCTCTTTCCTTTTGTTGAATATAATATTATAGTTTCATTAGCCTCCTTCAGGCCGTCGTTGTTAGTTACTCTGGCAGTCAAAGGAATTCGCAACATTCGTCTCAGGTACCACATCTCTGTGGCTTCCAAGTTCTTCTTGATCCACGACTTTAGTGATCGAGTGAGATGGCAGAACATGACCGCGCACGCTTATCGGCATGGCACATGATGGATGGATGTTTCCATGAAATACAACATATTCTTCTGTATTTCCACATATGCAGCTCCCCCACAGCTGATATGTCAAACTTGGTGTTTGTCATTCTTCTATCAATACAAGTCTAAGGTTACCACCTTGTGTCCAACATACATCAAGGCTTGTAAACCAGGCTTGTATTGACCTTTCACAAATTCAATATTAATGTCATATTTTCAACTCAAGCGTAGCCCATAAACATGCTACTAATTCTAGTAAGCTGGACTGATTTTGCATGTGAATTAGCTTTCCCTATTACCAGTGTCCCTCGCAGTCAGGTGAACCCACTCCAACTTCTGAGGTACTTATAATTAATTGCCAAGTCAAGGATGAGAAGTCAACATTTTAGTCCAAGTGACCGGTGTTAGGGATTGAACCCACTACCTCGACTCACCACACCGGAAGTTTTAAGAGAATGGTCTCTTAGCCGGCTCCGTGGCGAAGGAGTTACAGGCGCAGTTCGTAATCCTGCATACCGAGTTCGAAACTCAGCTGTGGGCGATTGGCAGCAGACCTCTTTACGTTGTTTTTTTATGAAAAGGTATGGTGCAGATCGTTCAGAAATCAATGGTAAACTTTTTTTTTGCATATCCTTTACAGGACATTGCAGTCAACACCAGCATTTTCAGCTGTTGTTGATAGATTACACTCAGTAGTTTGCCACTGCTTTCTGAGCGACCGGCTCACATATCCCATAAGCAACCAAAGCGGTGAGCCATGCAACTAACTTTTTCTTAACCATTCGGCCATGCTGACCTCCTCTATTATTTTAATTTGTATTTTAAGTTCTAATGTCTATTTACGTTCTAATTTTTATGCAGTGTGTAGAAAAGATTTCTTTTGCAAGACAAAACATTTGTATCTGTCGAGTTCATGCTGGTCTAGAGACTCTTCTTGACCAGGTACCATTAACGTGGGAACTGTCTTGCAAGGCTCTATATTACCTCTCCGAGCCCAGAAACCAACAAGATGTGCAAGTAAGGTACTAGGTCGGTAATGTCGCCCACCCAACATCATCAAGTGCCTTGCCAGCTGGCGTAGGCGTTCATGGCTCTCCACAGATCTCCGTCTTTGGTGTTCTGGATCAACTCTGATGATGATATTCCTCCTTGCCATCTCAGTCCATCCAGCATTCTTTCTGCCTCTGCCTCTCAATATTTCTAGGCATTTCATTGTCAACAGTCCAACCTAGATAATATCCCTCCCTCCCCCAGGTTGTAGATATTTTACAGTCCGATCCAAAGCCATGAGAGAACCTAGGTGATAATCTTTCACCCCACCCCACATTGTAGATATTTGAAGTCAAATAAATACAATCTAATGCCCAGAGAGAACCTAGGTTGGTAATGTACTTCTTCTTCTTCTTCTTCTTCGTTCATCCGGAGTTTTTTTCCGGATGTGATTGCGTTGTGCCTGTTTACAGCAGAGCTGCGTTCTTGCGCCGTTAGGCTGACACATCCGACTTCTGCGGGCATTTGTTGACAGGGTTAACCTTCCCGGGGGGTAATGTACTATCTTCCCCCAGGTTGTAGATATTTGAGTCCAACCCAAAGCCATGAGAGAACCTAGGTTGATAATCTTTCACCCCACATTGTAGATATTTGAAGTCAAATAAATCCAATCTAATGCCCAGAGAGAACCTAGGTTTGGTCATGTTCTCTCTTCCCCAAGGTTGTAGATATCTGACAGTCCAACCCAAAGCCATGAGAGAACCTAGGTGATAATCTTTCACCCCACATTGTAGATATTTGAAGTCAAATAAATCCAATCTAATGCCCACAGAGAGCCTAGGTTGATAATCTTTTACCCCACATTGTAGATATTTGAAGTCAAATAAATCCAATCTAATTCCTTGAGAGAGCCTAGGTTGATAATCTTTCACCCCACATTGTAGATATTTGAAGTCAAATAAATCCAATCTAATGCCTTGAGAGAACCTAGGTGATAATCTTCCACCCCACCGCACATTGTAGATATTTGAAGTCAAATAAATCCAATCTAATGCCCAGAGAGAACCTAGGTTGGTAATGTTCTCTCTTCCCCAAGGTTGTAGATATTTGACAGTCCAACCCAAAGCCATGAGAGAACCTAGGTGATAATCTTTCACCCCCACATTGTAGATATTTGAAGTCAAATAAATCCAATCTAATGCCCACAGAGAGCCTTGGTTTGGTCATGTTCTCCCTTCCCCAAGGTTGTAGATATCTGACAGTCCAACCCAAAGCCATGAGAGAACCTAGGTGATAATCTTTCACCCCCACTTTGTAGATATTTGAAGTCAAATAAATCCAATCTAATGCCCACAGAGAGCCTTGGTTTGGTCATGTTCTCCCTTCCCCAAGGTTGTAGATATCTGACAGTCCAACCCAAAGCCATGAGAGAACCTAGGTGATAATCTTTCACCCCCACATTGTAGATATTTGAAGTCAAATAAATCCAATCTAATGCCCACAGAGAGCCTTGGTTTGGTCATGTTCTCCCTTCCCCAAGGTTGTAGATATCTGACAGTCCAACCCAAAGCCATGAGAGAACCTAGGTGATAATCTTTCACCTCCACATTGTAGATATTTGAAGTCAAATAAATCGAATCTAATGCCCACAGAGAGCCTTGGTTTGGTCATGTTCTCCCTTCCCCAAGGTTGTAGATATTTGTTGCCAACAGACACCAACCCAGTGGTCAGGACGAGTGACAAACCAATGGCCTGGATGGTGCAGGTAGAATTCTCATTGACTATACAAACCAGGACAAGCAAGTACAGGTGTCTGACAGCTCCAGTCAACAAGAGTCAACCAAGCACAGGTATTGAAAGCTCAAGTAAACAGGAGTCAATGTTGTGAAGACTTTATTTGCAAGGATCTCACTCTAGAAGGTACAACAGGTAAAAAATCTAGCATTAAAAAAATCACCATCACTACATTAGCAACTCATCAACAACAAAGTGTGCAATCTTTACAAGTGGACACCAGATGTGAGGCAGCATAAACGAATTTCCCTGGCTCCACTTCTACCTTAGGATGTTGGACAATTCAGACCTCAAGTCTTCTCTGCACACTACTGGACAGTGGGGTGTAACAAACCCCCAGTATCAACAGCAGTAGTCGAGTGTTTGACCATGGCAACACCCTTATGATTTCAACAAGGAACACTCCCTTGTTTATAGCACATGCATTGACACAACCCACTTTATCCATGCTTCACTGAGCCAATTTTTTAGGTTATATCCTTGTCCATCACAGATTCTAAACATCTATTGTCAATGTTTTTAATGGCAGACTGCTCACTGCTTCTCTTAGTCAATATCATCTTCACGCATGTTGGCTGTTTACAGAATTATTTATGGTGTCTCTTAGACTGTTGTTTTCCCTACAAAGCATCAGCGACACTGATTGCTATTATTGTTCCTTGGCAATCACGAAGCAGAAAGGCTTCATAAAGGCTATGTTTCCGCTATTTGACAACCTTTGGTAATCGGCACTGTGATCATTAATCTCTGGGATAAGTGGGGCATGCCTGTATGATTTTTGCTATGATTAACATGGTGACTGACGTGAGAACACTAATGGTGAAAAAAAAACAAAGTCATCAGAAATTCTACACACTCAGTGAAAGGGGTGGGGACACAAGTATAATACACTGTATTCTGTTGTTACAACTATCACATGCATCATCATAACAAAACATACATAATATCTACAGTCATCATTCTATATTAGATGTTTGTAGACACACTGTCTGTCACCCATACTAAGCACACACCCTGACAGTATATGCCGACATATAAGCAGGCCTTAGTGATACCACATGAGAGAGAGAGAGGGAGTGAATGAGAGAGGCAGAGAGAGAGGGGAAGATAAATCAAATCAACTTTATTTAGAGAGAGAGAGAAAGAGAGAGAGAGAAAAAGAGAGAGAGAGAGAGAGATAGAGAGAGAGAGAGAGAGAGAGAGAGAGAGAGAGAGAGAGAGAGAGAGAGAGAGGCCAAGCAACAGACTCAAGGAGTAGATAAACGGGCGGCACAACTGGCTGACATGTGTATACTCACACACCCACAGAAACATACAGAGCCTGGCAAGTGCCGCAGCGTGGATAGACAGTGTTCACTACAAGGTGCTGATACTGATGTCAACACATAATTTCTTCAAATGTAACATTACAGCACATAAAAGTAAACAATTAAACAACTAGTCTCCATTCAAAGCATGTGTGGGTCAACCTACAAGCACACGAAATGGTACACCTACAAACACACAAGCCATCAAATGACGTGTGCTAGAGGACAGTAATAAAGTACAGCTGCAACATTCAACTGAAACTACTACAAGTTAGACCACGTACACAGCACCGGTTGAAGGAGAAATCAACATAATGAAATGTGAAAAAACAAAACATGTCTGGCTCTCAGAAGTCAACTAGACCTGATTCATCTATGAGAATTCAGCATAGCTGAGTATGCACTAGGTTCACAGCCTGTGATCCTGTCCACGTGTGAACAAATTTACTGCTGCAAACACAGCCTAAGTGATGTGGAGATCTCTGGCTGGTTGGTTGTCGGAACTGAGAGAATACGAGGGTGTTTGCAAGATTCTGCCCCATCTCTGAGACTAACATGTTACAATCCTCAGTTGATAGTAACTTCAACTGCTCATGTTTTTGTCTCCAACATTATGTTCAAGTTACAAAGAGAATATTTAAATAATTATAATAGCACAAAATGAAACCAAAAAAATATACTGAACACACGCATGTGTGTCGCACATGTTTGGAAAGACAGACCCCGTAATGCTTTAAGAGTGGACTCTGCTTCCATTTGTGAATACCTTAGCATGGACAAACCCTGAACAGTCAGAAACATATTTGCTGAATCATCTACAGCACAAGGGAAGCCCAGACTGTAAACTATTGATGCCTTCCAATGGATTGGACAAAACACAACAGTTGCTGACATATGGTTACATTTCATCAAGTATACATATGGCAGGGTGGGTAAAATTGCCATTTGAACAACATATATTTTAATTAAATGCTTATAATCTTTTGAGCTAATGATACCTGAATTAAAACAATGTATTAAATTCAAAACTTAAATAATGTATAAATAAACACACATCCAAATGTACACATCCCAGACATGTATAAAAATAAGACATTTGCACTAACCCACAGTGACACATCCAGAAATCTGGCCGGCTGTTCAATCTGTGGTAACCATCAACAATTAGCAACTAATACTAAACATGCACAAAAGAAGGAAGGTGAGAGCAACTAGACTAGAACTTCACACAAGTGTCCGTTTAGAAACCTACCGTTAATAATCATGTACCATCTCCAAAACCACTGCAAGGGTCATAAATTTGTATCCATGTCCTCATTTTCCTACGCCATAAGGATTTTATATTTACAATCACGCAGGTACAGTAGTTTTCTTACTGTGGTGTATGTTTGTTTGAAGAACACAGATTTTTGTCCCCTCAAAATATAACTGACTTGAAAGAAGTTCTGTATAACATGCCTCTGAAATATGTATCCACCCAACATGTGCAAATTAAAGCCAATGCAGATATCCACTGAAACAGAGTACAACTATGAAAAGACTGCAAAGAATTAGCTGTGCTGGTTGTTGTACAGGATTAGCTGTGCTGGTTGTTTATCACAGATAAACCAAAAAAGAAGCCAGCTGTCAGCAAAATATTTCTCACAGCATTAAGATGACATGTTGCTATGCAAACTTAGCAATTTTGAAAAAAAAATGAGTAATAGCATTGGAAGTAGTGGCCAGGATGTCTAAACGGACTATAGAATGTATACGGATTAGCCAAGTGAGCTGGTGTGGCTAAAACATAAACTCATGCAAGGATAAGAACTGAATAAATGTTCACTACTAGAGGTGGGGAAAGGCCACTCAATACGAGGAAATAACATGCAAGTATGAGTTCCTGATAGCTACATTATGCATGCACTATGCGGTATCACAGCAATAATGACAACATGACTGGCCGAGAAACAAAATATGTGGAGTGGGATGTGTTTCTAAGGAAATCAATACAAACAATCACATGGTGGTGAAATAAAAAGACAATCAATTTATGAATAAATGAACAGACTAGCACATGGTGTGCAGTGTTAAATGTGTGTACAAGTAATAAATTGAGTTGTCAATAAATTATAAAACTTACTCAAAATCAGTCTGAAATCATGTAGGGACTGCAGGCAGTTTTCATCAAACTCCCTCAAAATAATTAGATCTCGGGTGTTTTAAACAAATGCTCACTTCCGGAATCGATTCACTCGGGCATAACTGGACAGCATGTATACAGACCCTACATTGAGTTGAGTCAAGAACCCACATTGCCAGTACTGGGAACATTCCCATACACGCTCCGCCCTCATCTGCAACAGCAAGCATAGAGTCCCAATACTAATGGTACCAGTAGCAGACTGATTATGTGTCCGTTTAGCCTTTCCTCTGAGAACTGAGTGTTGACCAGATTCTCTGGTCACTCCCTGCAACACCAGTCCCTCTAGGTCATGAGATTTATCAGTTCTGCCATAAAGACACCCTAAACGGCCCTGGCCATATCTGCATCACTGTACACCAATATTTCACCCAGCTGTGCAGACCCGGCCAATCTGTCCGCCTGCTCGTTTCCCAGCACACCCGCATGTCCTGGGGAAGACATCCAACATTCTCCCTATCTTTCATTGTTTTAATGAAGCAAGCACCATATATTGTGAACATGCATAAACCTCTACATGTATTGCTAGGCTCATATTCTCATAATCTCACACCATTTAAAACATAACTTTAAACCGGACTTGTGTTTGAATGGCAGCCAGTGACACCCCATCATTGAATTTGTCATTGCCTACAGCTACACACACACAAACTTATGGTATACCACGCTGTTCTAATACAATTCCTCAACTAACCGTAATACTGCAGTCCCTCCCCTGACAAAGAGTAATCCAACATTGTAAAACAGCTCTTTAAAAACAAAGAACTAAAAATGTTTAATATCAATAATAAATTATACTCAGAACAACTTCCTGATAAATGCACAGTGCTTGTTTTCTATCTATGAATGAGTTTTGTGCAGATGAATACAGTGTCAAATAAATGACGGAATATTCAGACTAGAAATTGTCCAGCATCTAACAATATTTATGATTATTTATATATAAGACAAATAATGCTGGGATCGCTGCATACCTCTGACTGCTAATGATGGTCACAACATGGGAGATGATGTATCTGTCATGTCTGAAGACACTTTCATGATCCCATGAGAGACCATGAAGATCTTCTGACAGAAAATGAGAGGTAAATACACAAGATAATAAATATTGCTGTTTACAATGAGAAACAAGACTACTGCTTATCAAAATAACATTATTTATAAAATATTCACAACCAAAATCCTATTCCCTACAATTTCATTGGACATATTTATCCTCTACATTCAAATGTACAACCCTGCCCTCATTTTGCAAACAAAACTTGACATTTTCTTTTAATTCTGAACTCTTTAGATTCAGTCACTGTGAGGGAAATTCCAGGAAGTAAAAACTAAAAAAAAGCCAATGCTGAAAATGTGACCTGCCGCTATTAATAGACAAACATAAAACATCACCTGTAGCTAACAGAATTAGTGGGCAATCTGGGGTATAACAAAGGACAGACTCCCAGCATGGCTGGCATGTGACAGGTTACAGAGAACAAACTAGAAGCCAAGGGTTTGGCTGAGACATGTGCAGGATGCAGTAAGTACACCAGCTCTATCTATAGTCTGAATACAGTCTTGTGATGTGAACACCAATGTGAGCAAGAACATACTGGTGCAGACATCAACATCCAATGTACAAATATGGTCACATTTAACGGTGAAATGATTGGATCCACTACATCGGTGGAGCTGGGCTGACTTACTATGGCATATATGTTATAGGTGAAGAAATATTAACACCTGTAAGGGATGATGGAATTAAAATTATGATTTTTGAGAAGGTAAATGGGCTAAAACTATGACATGTAGAACAAGGAATCATGCACGACCTGCACTTTAAGCTGAGGGGTTGTTGGTGTTTCGATGTCTTAGACCCTCCTTCTTGTCTGCAGTTGCCCCATCACTGAAATGAGGCCAAAACAAGTGACATTACATTTCAAAAGTAAAGTTACATGTTAAGAAACTTTTCAGTAATATACTGAAACACATACCATAACATCTCGTGCAATAAGCACCAAGATTGGATTTGATGAAACATTTGTTAAAGAATTGAAAGTTTAACAAGAAATAGAAATAGGTTGGCCACACCTAAACCGTAAGTACCCTATATTCCCTCAATAGCAGGCTCGCTAGAAACAAGCTAATCAATTTACTTTTGACACCCAAGATGACATATATTTACTACTCACATATAGTTTTGCACCCAAGTTTTAGTGGGCACAAATGAGCAAAAAGTCTGCGTGTGTGAGATTTTATGGTACCATACAATGGCATATAAGGGGCAAACTGGCAAATATGCATATGACAAAACCAAGGTCACAGAACTGGCAAGTGAGGGTTAGGAAATGAGGCTTTATCACCCCTGAGCTTGATAATTCCATTGGTTTTTTGATGAACCCTGCCCCACTTGACCTTCAGATGACTTGCGCTAAGGTTGCTGATGAGGAAAAACTCATAGTCTGCATATATAAAATTAAAGGAGTTAAAGACAAGAGGACCGACTTCATAGTACCAGGTTTTTTCCGCAAGGTGGCCTGCCAATAGCACTGCACTAAGCACAAACTTCGTTCCAGCGATGACCCCCAGGAATCTCCATAAAAACTGCACTCACAAACAGAATGACAGAGCACGGAATCAATCTCACACTCTTCACATCGCGAGGCAGGCAGCTTAACCACTTTGTCACATTTTGCATCTATTTACCAGTTTCAGTCACCTGTGATCTCTTCAATGTATAATGCTGATTTGTCAACAGTCTTCATCATGGCCATGTTCTCACACCAACACTTCTCACGAAGAAAACACATTAGATCAAGCATTGGAAGCATTTCTGTTTGTCTCATCCAATTTAGGAGGAGCTGCTGTGAGGATACAAAACTTATCCTCGTGCCAGGAAATGTAACCAACCTAAAGACTACATGTCATGGAGGGTAGTCCAGGCCCTAAGATTTGGTGGGCAAATGGTCTAAGATCGAAGCTCTGACCGGCAGACAGTTTGAGAATTCCCTTGCGGATGTGACAGCTTGTCTTGTTCTAGAGGTATTGGTGTTACCTTTCCTGTGGAGTAAACTATACAGGCTGCGAGAGAGAGATCATGCTACATGGGCAACACAGGGCCTCTACTATTCAACCCTGGTTTTGTGCTATGGAGAGGTGTAACTCCATCTCTGGCCTTACCACCAAGGGTTATAGTTATTGTCTTTTTGTGTGTGTGTAGCACAATGTAACAAACTATCATCTGTCAAGACAGCCAGGTGCAGGCTTGTGAATATGAGTAGAAAGCACAAAGAGAGCCAGGAAGGTACTCCATTCAGAAAAAGACATCTGAAGCTACATGTTCCCCTCTGACAAAGCTCTCATATGCAACCTAGAGGTAGTGGATGGCTAGTGCTACTTCTGTTTTAGTCTTACTGTCTCATCGTGAAGCATCACAGAGAGTAGGCAGATGTAGTTTGCTTGTCTTGTTGCCTGTACTAATGTTATATTTGACTTATTCAACGTCTCTTTTACCCCATCAAGCCAATTCTTTTTTGGGTCGTCCTCTCGCTTGTATCCCAATGTTCTCATGTAGAAATCTCTAGGTCACAAGTTTAGTTCTTTCTGTCCAAGATCACAGATGTTTATTTAGTGTTGCCACTTTCGACAAATGGCTGTATCATTTGAACTGTGTGTTACTCCATACTAGCTGGTTTACTCCCATCTTAAGCATGTTTATTTGTACAGTTAAATCCTCCAACAGCTTGCTGGGCCTGTCTTTGAATCATACACTTTCATTTAATAATTGCACACATAGTTAACTACACTTTTATAATTAACCTTATTATTTCACATTTTCTTAGCTCCCACTGTTTACTTCGCCTCTCGACCACATTTCTCTACCTAACTAATATATACAAATGGAAGTTGAACACTCACAATTCACGAGCAGCATTTTCTTCCAACTGTACTTCCTTGTTCCTTCGCCTTTCATAAATGAAGATGATGATGCACAGGACGACTACTTCACCAACAATGCCCAGGAAAGGCCAGAGAGCAGCTAATTTGTCTACAAGATAGAAACAGATTAAGTACAGGAAAAGTAAATAACTACACCATGAGTCTGTATATACAATAGTCAGTATAGTCTGTATATACAATAGTCAGTATAGTCTGTATATACAATAGTCAGTATAGTCTGTATATACAATAGTCAGTATAGTCTGTATATACAATAGTCAGTATAGTCTGTATATACAATAGTCAGTATAGTCTGTATATACAATAGTCAGTATAGTCTGTATATACAATAGTCAGTATAGTCTGTATATACAATAGTCAGTATAGTCTGTATATACAATAGTCAGTATAGTCTGTATATACAATAGTCAGTATAGTCTGTATATACAATAGTCAGTATAGTCTGCAGTAGGCCTCTCTCAGTCCTGAGTCTGTATATACAATAGTCAGTATAGTCTGTATATACAATAGTCAGTATAGTCTGTATATACAATAGTCAGTATAGTCTGTATATACAATAGTCAGTATAGTCTGTATATACAATAGTCAGTATAGTCTGTATATACAATAGTCAGTATAGTCTGTATATACAATAGTCAGTATAGTCTGTATATACAATAGTCAGTATAGTCTGTATATACAATAGTCAGTATAGTCTGCAGTAGGCCTCTCTCAGTCCTGAGTCTGTATATACAATAGTCAGTATAGTCTGTATATACAATAGTCAGTATAGTCTGTATATACAATAGTCAGTATAGTCTGTATATACAATAGTCAGTATAGTCTGTATATACAATAGTCAGTATAGTCTGTATATACAATAGTCAGTATAGTCTGTATATACAATAGTCAGTATAGTCTGTATATACAATAGTCAGTATAGTCTGCAGTAGGCCTCTCTCAGTCCTGAGTCTGTATATACAATAGTCAGTATAGTCTGTATATACAATAGTCAGTATAGTCTGTATATACAATAGTCAGTATAGTCTGTATATACAATAGTCAGTATAGTCTGTATATACAATAGTCAGTATAGTCTGTATATACAATAGTCAGTATAGTCTGTATATACAATAGTCAGTATAGTCTGTATATACAATAGTCAGTATAGTCTGTATATACAATAGTCAGTATAGTCTGCAGTAGGCCTCTCTCAGTCCTGAGTCTGTATATACAATAGTCAGTATAGTCTGTATATACAATAGTCAGTATAGTCCTGTATATACAATAGTCAGTATAGTCTGTATATACAATAGTCAGTATAGTCTGTATATACAATAGTCAGTATAGTCTGTATATACAATAGTCAGTATAGTCTGTATATACAATAGTCAGTATAGTCTGTATATACAATAGTCAGTATAGTCTGTAGTAGGCCTCTCTCAGTCCTGAGTCTGTATATACAATAGTCAGTATAGTCTGTATATACAATAGTCAGTATAGCCTGTATATACAATAGTCAGTATAGCCTGTATATACAATAGTCAGTATAGTCTGTATATACAATAGTCAGTATAAGTCTGTATATACAATAGTCAGTATAGTCTGTATATACAATAGTCAGTATAGTCTGTATATACAATAGTCAGTATAGTCTGTATATACAATAGTCATATAGTCTGTATATGACAATAGTCCAGTATAGTCTGTATATACAATAGTCAGTATAGTCTGTATATACAATAGTCAGTATAGTCTGTATATACAATAGTCAGTATAGTCTGTATATACAATAGTCAGTATAGTCTGTATATACAATAGTCAGTATAGTCTGTATATACAATAGTCAGTATAGTCTGTATATACAATAGTCAGTATAGGCTGTATATACAATAGTCATATAGTCTGTATATACAATAGTCAGTATAGTCTGTATATACAATAGTCAGTATAGTCGTATATACAATAGTCAGTATAGTCTGCAGTAGGCCTCTCTCAAGTCCTGAGTCTGTATATACAATAGTCAGTATAGTCTGTATATACAATAGTCAGTATAGTCTGTATATACAATAGTCAGTATAGTCTGTATATACAATAGTCAGTATAGTCTGTATATACAATAGTCAGTATAGTCTGTATATACAATAGTCAGTATAGTCTGTATATACAATAGGTCAGTATAGTCTGTATATACAATAGTCAGTATAGTCCTGTATATACAATAGTCAGTATAGTCTGCAGTAGGCCTCTCTCAGTCCTGAGTTCTGTATATACAAATAGTCAGTATAGTCTGTATATACAATAGTCAGTATAGTCCTGTATATACAATAGTCAGTATAGTCTGTATATACAATAGTCAGTATAGTCTGTATATACAATAGTCAGTATAGTCCTGTATATACAATAGTCAGTATAGTCTGTATATACAATAGTCAGTATAGTCTGTATATACAATAGTCAGTATAGTCTGTAGTAGGCCTCTCTCAGTCCTGAGTCTGTATATACAATAGTCAGTATAGTCTGTATATACAATAGTCAGTATAGTCTGTATATACAATAGTCAGTATAGTCTGTATATACAATAGTCAGTATAGGTCTGTATATACAATAGTCAGTATAGTCTGTATATACAATAGTCAGTATAGTCTGTATATACAATAGTCAGTATAGTCTGTATATACAAGAGTCAGTATAGTCTGTATATACAATAGTCAGTATAGTCTGCAGTAGGCCTCTCTCAGTCCTGAGTCTGTATATACAATAGTCAGTATAGTCTGTATATACAATAGTCAGTATAGTCTGTATATACAATAGTCAGTATAGTCTGTATATACAATAGTCAGTATAGTCTGTATATACAATAGTCAGTATAGTCTGTATATACAATAGTCAGTATAGTCTGTATATACAATAGTCAGTATAGTCTGTATATACAATAGTCCAGTATAGTCTGTAGTAGGCCTCTCTCAGTCCTGAGTCTGTATTAACAATAGTCAGTATAGTCTGTATATTACAAATAGTCAGTATAGTCCTGTATATACAATAGTCAGTATAGCCGGTATATACAATAGTCAGTATAGTCTGTATATACAATAGTCAGTATAGTCTGTATATACAATAGTCAGTATAGTCTGTATATACAATAGTCAGTTAGTCTGTATATACAATCGTCAGTATAGTCTGGCATATACAATAGTCCAGTATAGTCTGTATATACAATAGTCAGTTAGTCTGTATATACAATAGTCAGTATAGGCTGTATATACAATAGTCAGTATAGTCTGTATATACAATAGTCAGTATAGTCGGTATATACAATAGTCAGTATAGTCTGTATATACAATGTCAGTAGAGTCCTGTATATACATAGTCAGTAGAGTCTGTATATACAAATAGTCAGTATAGGTCCTGTATAGGCCTCTTCTCAGTCCTGAGTCTGTATATAATGTCAGTAATAGTCTTGTATAATCAATAGTCAGTATAGCCTGTATATACAATAGTCAGTATAGTCCTGTTATATACAGTATAGCTTTACATAGTATAGTCTGTATATACAATAGTCAGTATAGTCTGTATATACAATTAGTCAGTATAGTCTGTATATACAATAGTCAGTATAGTCTGTATATACAATAGTCAGTATAGTCTGTATATACAATAGTCAGTTTAGTCTGTATATACAATAGTCAGTATAGCCTGTATATACAATAGTCAGTATAGTCTGTATATACAATAGTCAGTATAGTCTGAATATACAATAGTCAGTATAGTCTGTATATACATAGTCAGTATAGTCTGTAGTAGGCCTCTTTCAGTCCTGAGTCTGTATATACAATAGTCAATATAGTCTGTAGTAGGCCTCTTTCAGTCCTGAGTCTGTATATACAATAGTCAGTATAGTCTGTAGTAGGCCTCTTTCAGTCCTGAGTCTGTATATACAATAGTCAGTATAGTCTGTAGTAGGCCTCTCTCAGTCCTGAGTCTGTATATACAATAGTCAGTATATACAATAGTCAGTATAGTCTGTAGTAGGCCTCTCTCAGTCCTGAGTCTGTATATACAATAGTCAGTATAGTCTGTATATACAATAGTCAGTATAGTCTGTATATACAATAGTCAGTATAGTCTGTATATACAATAGTCAGTATAGTCTGTATATACAATAGTCAGTATAGTCTGTATATACAATAGTCAGTATAGTCTGGAGTAGGCCTCTTTCAGTTCTGAGTCTGTATATACAATAGTCAGTATAGTCTGTAGTAGGCCTCTTTCAGTCCTGAGTCTGTATATACAATAGTCAGTATAGTCTGTATATACAATAGTATAGTCTGTATATGCAATAGTCAGTATAGTCTGTAGTAGGCCTCTTTCAGTCCTGAGTCTGTATATACAATAGTCAGTATAGTCTGTAGTAGGCCTCTTTCAGTCCTGAGTCTGTATATACAATAGTCAGTATAGTCTGTATATACAATAGTCAGTATAGTCTGTATATACAATAGTCAGTATAGTCTGTATATACAATAGTCAGTATAGTCTGTATATACAATAGTCAGTATAGTCTGTATATACAATAGTCAATATAGTCTGTATATACAATAGTCAGTATAGTCTGTATATACAATAGTCAGTATAGTCTGTATATACAATAGTCAGTATAGTCTGTATATACAATAGTCAGTATAGTCTGTATATACAATAGTCAGTATAGTCTGCAGTAGGCCTCTCTCAGTCCTGAGTCTGTATATACAATAGTCAGTATAGTCTGTATATACAATAGTCAGTATAGTCTGTATATACAATAGTCAGTATAGTCTGTATATACAATAGTCAGTATAGTCTGTATATACAATAGTCAGTATAGTCTGTAGTAGGCCTCTTTCAGTCCTGAGTCTGTATATACAATAGTCAGTATAGTCTGTATATACAATAGTCAGTATAGTCTGTAGTAGGCCTCTTTCAGTCCTGAGTCTGTATATACAATAGTCAGTATAGTCTGTAGTATGCCTCTTTCAGTCCTGAGTCTGTATATACAATAGTCAGTATAGTCTGTATATACAATAGTCAGTATAGTCTGTATATACAATAGTCAGTATAGTCTGTAGTAGGCCTCTTTCAGTCCTGAGTCTGTATATACAATAGTCAGAATAGTCTGTAGTAGGCCTCTTTCAGTCCTGAGTCTGTATATACAATAGTCAGTATAGTCTGTAGTAGGCCTCTTTCAGTCCTGAGTCTGTATATACAATAGTCAGTATAGTCTGTAGTAGGCCTCTTTCAGTCCTGAGTCTGTATATACAATAGTCAGTATAGTCTGTAGTAGGCCTCTTTCAGTCCTGAAGGACTATAGAGTTGTGCCGCTGGGGAGGTGCCTGGCAGCACCGCTGGTGACTGTATCGTCCAATACGAGAGTAACAATCTCTGTCACAGTTTCCGCATCCGTAAGAAGAAGTAAGTCCCGCAGTAAGTGACTGCGCTTTGAGCCTGTGGCACCTATCCTCAGTTTGTTGGATCAGATTGCGCTCAAAGAGCACCAGTCCGTTTTGTACATCTCTTCTCCAGGAGCATCTGTCTGTTGCAACTCTCTCCCACGTGTCTGGATCTATTCCAATGGTTTTCAAATCTTGTTTACACACATCTCTATATCGCATTTGGGGTCTTCAGGTTGGCCTCTTTCCTGTGGCTAGTTCTCCGTAAAGGAGATCTTTGGGAATACGTTCATCCTCCATTCGAGATACGTGGCCCAGCCACCGGAGGCGTCACTGCTTGAGGAGGGTGTGCACTTTGGTAATATCTGCTCTTTCAAGCACCTGTTTGTTTGTTATGTGGTCTTTCTATGTTATGCCCAGGATACGTCTCAGACATCTCATGTGGAAGGAATTAAACTTCCTTTCCTGTCTTGAGTACAGGGTCCAGGATTCAGACCCACAGAGTAGTGTGCTAACAACACAAGCTTTATATACTTGAACTTTTGTACGCTCTGTTAGTCTATTATTCTCCCAAACTCTTTTAGCCAGCCTGGAAAATTTTGTGGCTGCCTTTCCAATGCGTCTGTCGATTTCTGTCTCTAATGAAAGATTATCTGATATTGTCGACCCCAAATACACAAACTCGTGGACAACCTTCAATTCGTAATTAGAAATTTTGATTGACAGAGGCGCACCAGCATCTTGTTCCATCACCTGTCTTTTATATTAGGCTAATGGTGAGCCCAAAGTCTTTGCAGGCGGCTGCAAAACGACCTATGAGCCTTTGGAGATCATCTGCTGTATGAGTAGTCAGTGCTGCATCATCTGCAAAAAGTAGTTCTCTTATGCATCTTGATCTTATTTTCGTCTTTGCCTTGAGTCTTGATGGGTTAAAAAGTTTGCCATCAGATCTTGTGTGGAGGTATATGCCTTTAGTGGCAGTCCCAAATGCCTGCCTTAAGAGAACAGCGAAGAAGATACCAAAGAGTGTAGGAGCAAGCACGCAGCCCTGCTTTACTCTGCTGCTGATGCTGAATGACTAGATGTTGAGCCGTCAAATAAAATGGTCCCCTGCATGTTTTTGTGGAATGATTTCACGAGACTAAGAAGGGTGGGTGGACACCCAACCTTTTCAAGGACCTTAAAAAGGTCGCTTCTGCTCACGAGGTCAAATGCCTTTGTGAGGTCGATGAAGGCAATATATAATGGCTTCCTCTGTTCTCTGCACTTCTCTTGGAGCTGCCAGAGTGTGAAAATCATATCGATGGTGGACCTGTTGGGTCTAAATCCGCACTGTGATTCGGGGTAGATTCTTTCAGCAAGAATGTGTAATCTTTTAAGGATTACTCTGGCAAAAATCTTGCCTGTAATGCTGAGTAGGGAAATGCCGTGATAGTTGTTGCAGTCGCTTCTGTCGCCTTTGTTTTTATAAAGGGTAATGATGTTTGCGTCTTTCATATCTTGTGGTATTGATTTTTCTTTCCAGCAGAGCTGAAATATTGCATACAGTTCTGGGATGATTCTTTCTTTGCTACATTTTAAAATTTCAGGTGGAATACTATCTTTTCCAGGTGCCTTGCCGGATTTGAGAGAGTCTAGTGCTTCGCTGATTTCTGTGAGGCAAGGTTCGTTATCCAGGGCATGCATGGCGGACTGTTGATCGATGGCTTCCAGAGCTTCTCCACTGAGTATAGCTCTAAGTAGTGTTCTACCCAGCGATCCATTTGTTTCGCTCGATCTTTTATGATTACCCCCTCAGTTGATCGTAAAGGGACCATCTTATTTTTTGATGGACCGACAGCTTGCTTAATGCCCTCGTACATTCCTCTTATGTTTCCTGTGTCTGCACAAGTTTGAATTTGAGCAGAGAGCTATAGCCAGTACCTGTTCACACATCTTCTTGCCATCTGTTGTACTCTATTTCTGGCCGTTCGCAATGACTGCAGTGTTTTCTCTGAAGGTGATGCTTTATACATTGAGAATGCATGTCTCTTTATGTCCAGGACTGGGAGCATCTCTTCAGAGTGTGCTTCAAACCAGTCGGTTGACTTAGTTTGCTTCTTGCCAAATGTTGATAGTGCTGTATTGTAGATGGTGTCGCGAAAATGACTCCATCTCTTGGTGGAATTTCCGTTTGTGGGGCCAGGCAGAGTATCCGCGCTAGAGCCTGCATGAATTTGTTGACCTTCTCTTTATTTTGGGTGCCGCTGGTGTCAATGCATGGTCTTCCTTCTGTTCGGCTTCTGTAGATTCTCTTGCACCTTGCTGGAGACGAGTGAATGGTCGGTGTCACAGTCAGCACTATGATAGCTGCGAGTCAGCCGTACATTGCGGAGGTTGCTGCGTTTAGTGAGCACCAGGTCGAGTTGGTGCCAGTTCTTTGATCTGGGGTGCCTCCATGACACCTTGTGTTGAGGTTTCGTGTCAAAGAAGGTGTTGGTCACGCACAGATTATGGTGGCTGCAGAATTCCAAGAGATGTTGTTCATTGTCATTGATCTTCCCAACGCCAAACTGTCCTAGACATGAAGGCCAAGATTTGTGGTCAGAGCCAATCCTGGCATTGAAATCCCCCAGGATAAAAAGATGTTTCTCTGGTGTTTCACTGACTTCTTTCCTAAGGTCGTCATAGAACTTGTCTTTAGATTCTGATGCTGCAGTTAGTGTTGGGGCGTAAACGCTTATAATACTAACTGGGCCTGCCTCTGTCTGGAGTTGGAGCTTCAATATTCTTTCAGTTCCATCTCTTGGTGGTATGATAGAATTAAGCAGCTTGTTTCTGATAGCGAAGCCAACTCCATGCTACCTGGTCTCTCCGCACGGCTTGCCATGCCAGTAGAAAGTGAAGTCCCTCTCCTTGATGCTTCCAGATTCTTGGAGTCTGGTCTCTTGCAGGGCGACAATGTCTATCCCCAGTCTTAGTAGTTCTTTGTTTATCACTGCAGTTTTGCGGGCATCCACAATCTCGTTTAGATCGTCTGAGATGCCAGGGGTCATGGTTCTTACGTTCCATGTTCCCAGCCTTAGGGCCGGTTGTGTTTTTTTTTTCTTGTTGCTAGGTGTATAGATTGCGGTCCATGTGTCAGGATTTTCTCCAAAGCTCCACACACCCTCAGGAGCAGATGAACAGTGGCGAAACACCTTATTGACTGGGGGCTGCCCAGCTTAGGCGGGCGGTAGCTGTCTAGTGAGATACAATGATCTCTCCCACCATCGGAAGTAGCCCCTGGCGCCTTGCTCTACGCCAATCGAGCATTAAGACTTATAACCGGCAAATGCTGCTTCCCGTGTTGTGTCACTGCTTTACGCGGTGCTGAAGTGACCTCTTCAGGGCACAAGCCTGGACAATGGAAATCGGAGAACCAGCTGTTGCCCAATAGCAAGTTCCTCCTCTCCACATCGCCGATGTTGACCAAGGGAAAGTATAGTCTGTATATACAAAAATATTATTCTGCGAGTTATAATAATTGAGTAACTGTAATCAACTACATTAATAAAGCCGGCTCCCTGGTGAAGGGGTTATGGGTGCAGTTCTTAATCTCACATACCCGCTTTCAAAACACAGCTGTGGGCAATTTGGCAGCAGACTGCCTTGTGTTGGTTTTTTTTAAAAAATGGTATGGGTGCCAGTCGTTCAGAAAGCAATGGCAAACTATTTAACGTAAACTTGACAAGAGATTACAACAGCAAAATATGCTGGTGTTGACTGTGACATCCTGTAAAGGATATGCAACTAACTAACATTATTAAATCTTTCACTGATTCACATCATGTGATATTAATAAAATAGTGACACCATCTGTTCGGTTTCCTTGTCCCATAGATATCAATATATATGGTTTCTATGGGCTTTATTAATAGGGTGGGTGTATTATGATTTATTTTAGAATCTGGCTGCTGGGTTTATTAGGCCATTTCAATTATGTCCATTAGGTCAGATCTTGCGATAATAAATCATTACACCATTCTATTTGATTTGCTTTGCTGTCCCACAATAAAATTATAGTGTCAGTGTCTATAATAAGCATACTGAAAAATTCTGCATACATTTACATTGAAAGCTGCATATTTTGCAACTCATTGAAATTGTTTTTATTAGGTCAGACCATGTGTTAAAGAATTATAATGAAGTGTGGATATGTTTCTCACTTTTAATCAGATAATCAATATATGGTAGACAGTTCATTTAATAACATATATAGTCATATTGACATCCCAAGGAAAATACAGGCTGCTGATATAGGTTTACTTTATGCACCTTTCAATGACTATGACTAACTAACTAAATGACTATGTGACATCACCAAACATACTGTATTAACCCTTTACAAGGCATAGCGTCCATTACCGGCCGATCTCTTAAAACGAGCGCAGCGTCCGATACTATTATACATTGTAAAAACACGATCTCTCGGCTTTCCGACACTTACGACGGCTAGTTTCACTTTCGCCGATAGCTTGACAACGTGGCCGCCATTTGTAAACGCGCTACAATGACTTTGAACAGACTTTTACGGACTTGTTTTGATAGTTTTCGGGAGTTTTATGCTGTTTTTCAAAATGGATTTCGGCGATTCTTCAAGTGATAGCCGAGATCTCGCTCTGTTCAATTTAAATGACATTAAAGGGCACGAAGTTGATTATTAATCGGAGCTAGATATCAGTGCAAAGCGTTACTTTGCATTAGCAGTCGTGAGTCGGACTTTAAAGAAAGTGATTATGATTCTGAAAATGTGTTTGTAAATTGCCGTATAGATGACGGAAAATCACAAACAACATGCCGTATTTCGTAAATATTTGTGTTCATATATGGATTACCGGCAACAATCACATGAGTAACATATTCTGCATGCTTTTCCCTTCATTATGTTGTTTATTTAACTAAAATCGGTTGACTAACACCTTATTTGTGATGTTTTTACTAACGCGACCCGAAATTTTTACAGAACCTGAAAAAATCTTGCCCATTCAGGGCTACAAAACGGACAAGCATCTGCCCTGTAAAGGGTTAAGGCATCCCAAATAACACATGAAGTGGAAGAGAGTTAGGCACATATCTCCTTACCTTTAATCCTGATTGTGAGTCCCTTGGAGGAAGTATTATTTGGGAAATAAGAACTGTAGGCCACACAACTATATTCTCCTGCATCATCATAATCTACACGCCTTATAAATAATCGAGCATTCTTATATCCACCCAGGTCTTGCAAGGTCACGCGGTTGTCATCGCCTGTAGAGGCATTCACAATATCCTTGCCTTTGTACCAGGTCACCTCTGCGTATGGGTAGCCTTTCACCACACAGTGGAGCTCCATGTCATCTCCCTCTATAAGATTTTTGGACTTCTCAAAGTCTAGCACCAAAGGCCCGGCTATATTGTTTCACAAGGAAGAGAAACATGAGATTACAATCACCCAGAGCAAAATCCTGAAGCAATGATATTTACAAGCAGCAAGTTAATGAAATGGCTACTGAATGAATCAATGACAGAACATTACTAGGCTATTCGTATGGGCCCAAGCTGTAGGTCTCTGTGACAGGGACCACAAGTCCTCACAGTTTGTGTTTCAGTTCCATAAAACAAGCTGACACATTAAATCATCACAATATGCACTTACACAACAGGATGATGGCTCACTCTGCACTGACATTAACTGGATGATGACTCCCATGTTGAGCTTACATTCACAGGTGAAGAAAGAACAAACATTCACACCACAATTTATAGAAGTCATTATTATAATTAACCCTAATGGGCAAAACGGCCATTTGCGGCCGATGTCCTTAACGAGCAGAACGTCTGATTCCGTCTTTGAATACGTCATTTTAAAAATGCGTTCCGAGACTTCCTGTTCCTTTCTACCAGTCTTGCTGATAAAGTGAAAGCGTGGGTAACGTTTGCATGTGTTTTCGTTAAATTTGATCAGATTGTTCATTAGTTTTCGGGGTTTTTGTGCGTTATTAAAAATGGATTTCCTCAATTCTTCAAGCGATAGCGGCGATTTCAACGGGTTCAATTTAAATGACATTGAAACACACGAAAATGATGACGAATCGGAACTGGATCTCAGTGATAGCGTGTGCAGCGTGCACACTTCAGATCTTTCAGACTTTGAAGAAAGTGAATCTGATTCAGAAAATGTCGCTGAAGAAAGTCGGGCGGGGCTGTCTCGCGACGCAAACGGTTGGAGCAACACAACAACAACATTGAATATTGAAGAATTTAGTGAAGAAACTGGCGTCAACTTAACAACTGACGATCATTCTCAGCATGCATTCTTTCTTCAACTCTTTGAGGAACAAACGTTTCAAATGATTGCCGATCAAACAAATGTGTATGCTAGGCAAAAGATCGAACAAATAGACGATCGAGGCTGGGTTCCAACAAACGCAACCGAAATGCAGGCCTATTTTGGTCTGCTCATATTATTGGGGATCCACAATCTTCCTCGTTTGGAATTGTACTGGTCTACAGATGATATGTTGGGAGTGCCAGGTGTGAAGAATGTGATGCCGCTCAAGAGATTCAAGAAGCTGGAGCAGTATTTACATGTGGCTGATAACAACACAGCTGACGGCAGTGACTGCCTCCACAAAATTCAGCCTCTCATCGACATGGCTAATAGGACTTTCTTACAACATTACAAACCTAAGAAGGAAATTTCCATTGATGAGGCAATGGTGCCATTCAAAGGCAGGAATGCACTAAAACAATATCTACCAGCCAAGCCAACAAAATGGGGAATGAAAGTATGGTGTGCTTGCGAGTCAGCAACTGGTTACTTCCTCCAGTTTTCTGTTTACCGTGGCAAAATAGATGGTGGCACTCAGCATGGACTGGGCCATGATGTAGTGATGCAGCTTGCTGCCCCCTTTTTGGGAAAGTATCATCACCTCTATGTTGATAACTTTTTTTCGTCAGTTAGGCTTTTTACTAACCTTCTCCAAGAGAAAACTTATGCGGCAGCAACGGTAAGAAAGAACCAGAAAGATCTGCCTCTGGCATTCAGAGAAAAGAGAAAAATGCAGCAAGGGGACCATCAAGTCTTCCAGAAAGAGGATCTGCTTGCTACTGTGTGGCATGATAAAAGGGATGTCTTCATGCTCTCCAACAATACCTCACACACATTGGACACTGTAGAGCGATGGGACCGGCACACTCACACCAGAAAGCCTGTGTCCTGCCCTGCTGTCATCAAACTCTACAACCAATGCATGGGAGGGGTGGACAAGGCAGATCAAATGAGGGGGTATTACTCTACACTGAAGAAGTGCAGAAAATACTGGCGCTACCTCTTCAGTTTTGTCTTAGATTCATGCATAAACAATGCATTCATCCCGTTCGAGCAGTCCGCAGCAAAGCCCAGCAAACGCTATGCCCTTCTGGACTTCCGTCTGGATTTATCTAAGCAACTCATCGCAGGATTCTCCAGCAGGAAGAAGGCTGCATCAAAGAGGAAAGACCAAGCAGGTTTGAGGGCAGGAAGAAAGCCTGCACAGCATGCAGACACGCCAAACGTCGTACCCCTGCAAGACGAACCATTGAAAGTACATATGGCTGTGATGTGTGCCAAGTGAACTACTGCAAGGACACTTGTTTTCCCCAGCATCTTGGAGGCCAGTGAGCAGTTGGCAGTGTTTGTACATAGTGTATATATGACTGACACTCACAAATAATGTGTAATATTTTGTAAATATTTGTGTTCATATGTGGATTATACCAACAAGACTGGATTATTCATATGACATGTGAGTACAATTATTAATCTGCATGCATTTCTCTTCATTTTGCTCTTTATTTCACTAAAATCCATTCACTAACAACTTAGTTATGAACTTTTTACTAACATTACCTAACATCTGACTAAAACCCTAAAAAATCTTCCCCGTTTTAGAGTTAGAAATAGGAAAAACCTGTGCCCTGTAAAGGGTTAAGGCTTTACTCTGTTTCCATCTTCTGAAGATGCCACAAACATTCACACCACAATATCTAGAAGTTAACACAATCAAGACTTACCCCGGAAATGAACATGGCAGTCGTAAGGACGAATCCTGTCGGTAATATCAAATCTTGCAATGTAAAGGCCAGAGTCATCTCGAACTGTCAGAAAACAGAAACAATTAGTCACATATTAGAAAAATACATTTTAACGTTATTTATACATATTTAGTTAGCTTATCAACAATGGTCTGTGACTCAGTATCCCAATACTACATGTGACAGTGAAACTGACTCAGAAAGCATGCTGAGGAGGGTGAGAACAGGCAAGCTTCGTGCAGAGTGGCTTGCTTCGCTTCGGAGGTCACAGGTAGCAAGCATCACCTGGATCTTTTCTCCGGGGCATGCCGGTGTGCTGGGGAATGAACAGGTGGACAGATTGGCTGGCTCGACAAAACTTGGTGGAGTATTGATGCATGACAACAAGACAGACATGGTTGCGGCCTTGTGGGAGCATGTGTACACCTTGGAGGAGCAAATGGATCAACATAGTCTGGTAAGAATGAGGCAGCGAGGTGTGACGAGGGGATCTGGCTGATGATCGACACTCAGAGGAAAGGCGAGATGGACATATAATCAGATTGCTACTGGAACTATTTGTGCTGGAACTCTTCGCTTGCTGCTGAGGATGGGGACGGAGCGCTTATGGGAATGTCCCGAATGCTGTGATGTCGGTTCCTAAATCAACCAATCAATGGTCTGTGGATGAATTTCCAGTAGCGACAGAATTATTTACTCATCTGCTTAATACACATAATTAGTGGGTTGATGTATATCCTTTACAGGACGTAGCAGTCAACCACAGCATTTCTTTGGCTGTTCATGATTCCTGGGAAAGTTTGCATTCAGTAGTTTGCCACTGCTTTCTGAACGACTGGCATCCATACCATTTCCTAAAAATCCAATGTAAGGTGGTCTCCTGTAAAATCACCCACATCCGTGTTTCGAACGTGGGTATGCAGGATTACAAACTGCATCCGTAAATCCTTCACCAGGGAGCCGGCAATTATTGGATAGCAAAGATTAATTCCGAGATAGAAAAGTGACAAGGCAGCTGGACACCCCACCTCATGGTTCAATAGATATCAGGGTCTATCACTTCACACTTCTATGGCAATATTTACAACAGGAAACACTGCCTAGACACAACTAGTTGCTATCTTTAAAGGTGCCCAAATGGGGATAAAGGGTACAAAAAGAACCATGACCATGTTCTGTCCTTCTGTAGCTGCTGATGTAAACTGACACTAACTGGTTAAAAAACAAATAAATGTGTTTGAAGTGAACAAGAGAACACAAGGTAACTAAGAAACTAAATCAGCATACTTGGGTTGTGGATGACCAAGGTGTTGTTGGGCACCACAGCTTTAAAGCGCTGGCTGTCCTTCCTGCCAGAGATCAGCTGATCATTCTTGTACCATGACATGTGAGTGATCTGGTTCTGGTTCACGCCTATGTCAATGTCACATGACAACGTGGCCGTCTTCATTCCGAGCACAAATATTGGCTCGGATTTCTCCTCTGAAAACAAACAAAAAAACGAACACAAGTCAAAAATAATAATCATACTCCCACTCATCCCTCCCGCTAAAAAACCATGTATGATAAACATGTTTCTGATTTACTCACTGTTCTTCTGTTACCTTAGTATGAGGAGCAACATAAACACCTCAACTGTACATGTTCAATGAAAATACACACACAACCTCCATATGTGTCCATGACTTGGCCTACCATGGTTGTGGGACATTAGGAGTCTTGAAGGCAGAAGAAGAAGCCGTTTATGTGGCAAATTATTTTGTTGCATGTTTGTGCTCTTGGATCAAAGTCAGAAAAGACTTAGTCATGCATACACACGCTCCTTGTTAATCATGTACACACACCCCCTGTCAATCATATAACATACGTCCCTGTCAGTCATGTGTCATGTATACACAGGCCCCCTATCAATCATGTATACAATGCCCCTTGTCAATCATGCATACACACGCTCCCTATCAGTCATGTATTCAATACCCCTTGTCAATCATGCATACACACGCCCCCTGTCAGTAATGTATACACACACGCCCTGTTAGTCATGTTAACACATGGCCCCTGTCAGCATGTGTACACATGCCCTCTGTCAGTCATGTATACACACATGCCCCTGTCAGTCATGTACACACACCCCCTTGTCAGTCATGTATTCACACGCCCCCTGTCAGTCATGTATTCACACCCCACACACAAGGGCCAGTGTGGCACTTCTCATAAGGAACTCCAGATATTCATGACAGTAACAGGTTTCATATGAAAGGGAACTATAATCAAACAACAGATATTGTCTTCGGGACATGGCCATCATATACTCTAGGTAATGCTATAATGAGGTAGTTCTCCTTGCTACCATTCCTTCTCAGACAATTCTTAAAATTACCTGGTATTGATTTTATGAACTGGATCAACCCGAGCTGCATGGTCAGACAAAATAATCCTGCCGTGGCTAGGGATTCAACCCAAACCAATCTTGGAGTTCAAGCAGGCTATCCACTATGCCAGCATGGTGTCGCAGAGTCTACATATCTCTACCAATACTTTTAAAACAGGTAAAAATGCAGCTTTGCTTTTTCTTCTGGAGCCAGATGGTTTACACTGCAATTTCACATGCTTATCTCTGATCAGCTGGATGAAATAAATTTTAAGCATGTGATGGACGGTCATATCAGACCCACTCCCATGCTGTAGGGAGCTATAGCAGTGTAGTGGCTAGCCCAGTTATCAGTTGACCCATAGGTCATGTGTCTGAACCTTGTGTAAAACTGTCCTGGGTGGACACAGCCTCACATGGGCACCAGGACATGTGCTGGCAAGTCAAGGTGGCAGCAGTGATATCGACAACTGATATATTACAATATGAGGCTGGCACCATATAGAAGAGAGGCATGAGAAGAGAGGCATGAGAAGAGAGGCATGAGAAGAGAGGCATGAGAAGAGAGGCATGAGAAGAGAGGCATGAGAAGAGAGGCATGAGAAGAGAGGCATGAGAAGAGAGGCATTAGAGAACATCATGACAACTGGAAAAATCGAGGGGAAGAGAGGCAGACCAAGAGAAATGATGCTGGATGGAATGAGACAGTGGCATGGAGGTATATCATCAGCAGTGTTGATCCAGAACACCAAAGACAGATCTGTGGAGAGCCATGAATGCCTACACCAGCTGGCAGGGCACTTGATGATGATGATGATGACCCTTGACTTAATATGCCTCAAGCCATAGTAAATGGTACTCTATTACTCCCTGTCAACTTGTATAAGGAGATGATGGTTTATACTCTTTTCTCCAGATTTTCTTTAGTGCGCCTGCACACTGGCAGGGTGAGTGAGTTTATCTTTATACCAACCAACATGTCCCAAAGTGTTTTATGCAATCAGTGTTACAGTCATAATACCAATAAGTAAGTCAGCATGGTCGAATGGATAAGAGCGCATATTCTTAAACATCCAAAGTGCTGAGTCCGAAGTAACGGGTCCAACCCTACACCGGACAGTTGGACTAAAATGGTGACCGATTGTCCTTGACTTGAGGATGTAAATTACAAGTACCTCTGAAGCCAGAGTGGGTTCACCTGATGGCGAGGGACACTGTAAATAGGGAAAGCTAATTCACACACAAAATTCAGTCCAGCACCACTAGAAGTAGTGTGTATGGACTACGCTTGAGTTCAAAGCGAGCAAGTGCCAAAAAAAAAAAAAAGAACACACATAATATACTTTTTTTTTTCTTGCATATCCCTTACAGGATGTTGCAGTCAACACCAGCATATTTCAGCTGCTATTGATGTACTAGGCAAGATCATGCTCAGTAGTTTGCCATTGCTTTCTGAGCAGCCGGCTCACATACCCCATGAATTACCAATGCGGCAAGAACCGCTACCGATTCTCGCGCAGGTTACGTTACTCACAAGAATATACAGGATTACGGAGAAAGACGTTAACCCCTAAAATACTTTAAGAGTGCTAATAAGCCTAATGTTCACTTTGCTGTAACTAGTGATTTGTATTAAGCTACAAAAGCTCCGGGCACGTCAATTCTAAACAAACCCACGGCTGAAGAAAGATGATCATCTTTCACCATTTATCCCCTAGTGGGGGTCTTCGTCCCCCAACTAACTCATTTCAAGCTGTCCTATCTCTCGATATTTCATGCATCTCTGTCCATGCCCTCTAAATTTTATTCATTTCTGTCCCTAAAGAAGATCTATGATTGCTTAATCCATGTCTTCATCAAGTCACTAAACATGCAATGTTACACCAGTCCTGCTACTATATTTCTATCCCATTGGCTTTCTACAACCCTTAACTGCAAAGTCTTAACTACATGGCTGAAGTTACACGGCTCTTAGCCTGCCACCTACCCTCTGACCTGTCTAGATAGGAAGACCCTGTCTGTAGCTACACTCCCGCAGCAAAGCCCAAAAGTAATGGGCACACTAACTCTACCACTACAAAGTGAAACATGAGACAAAGTATCATTTCTGATCAGACACAAATTTGGAGACAACTGACATACAAATTACCCACACACAATACTGACAGACAAGGATCACCTTTGACAGCTTTCAGATGAATGACAGTGTCATTAACCAGTTCACCGTCTTTCTCCAAGCTGCACCTGTATTCCCCAGCGTTGGAGGCAGAAAAATGCTCTATCCTTAAGCTGCTGCGCAATGTCAGCTTAGTGCTGGAGACCGAAGTTTCTTCTCGTCGAGTGACTCCATCCAGAGTTGGTGTGGTCCATATTAATTTGGAATTCTGCTCAGTGGTATTCACTGAACAATTCAATTCCTGTGTCGCGCCAATCCTCAACAAATAATTTTCATGCATTGGCACTATTTCCAGTTTATTGTCTGAAAAAGAGTTAAAAAATGAAATGGATGAATTAATGATCAGGCATACTTTAGGGATTGATAATGAAGTGGGACAAAATCAGCCTATTAAGAGAGATGTGAGACAAGGATGTGTAATGTCTCCAGATCTTTTTTCCCTATACAGTGGAAACATTTTCAGAAATGAAGATATAAATGGAATTATCACCGGAGGACGAAACATCAATAACATTAGATATGCAGATGATACAGTATTGATTGTAGACAATGAGCAGGATCTGCAACAATTATTAGATGCACACAATGAAAAACTAGGGTTAAAATTAAATTGCAAAAAGACACAGATTATGGCCGTCACAAGGAAGAACAATATACCACAATGTAATATACAAGTAAATGGAAATATTCTTCAACAAGTGAATAGGTACAATTATCTCGGAACAATAATAACATCTGATGGGAGATGTCTTGAAGAGATTAGAACAAGAATTGCCATGGCAAAAATAGCCTTTAGCAAGATGAAAAACATACTGACCAATAAAAAGATGTCAATTGCTATGGAAAAAAAAGAGTGTTGAGGTGCTACATAGAGAATGTACTTTTGTATGTATGTGAAGCTTGGACAATGAGCGGTCAAGATGAAAAACATCTATGGCTGGGATATTGTGGTTTCTGAGGAGAATGCAAAGAATACCATGGACAGACAGAAAAACCAATGAATAAGTACTACAGGAGACAAATGAAAATCGTAAATTGATTAGAGAAATTAGACATAGACAGTCAACATTTTTTGGACATGTTATGAGAAGAAATGAATTGAAGAACTTGTGACAACTGGCAAGATCAAGGGGCAGAGACCAAGGGGAAGACCAAGAAGTAAATACCTGGATGGCTTAAACATGTGGCATGGTCAAGACAGGAACATTGAGCTGATCCACGACTCTGGTGATTGAGTGAAATGGCGAGTCATGGCCGCCAATGCTTACCGGCGTGGCACATGATGAATGGATACTTCAGGGATATTGGAGGTATCTTGTGGTCTTCTTCCTCTGCCTTTTATTTCCCAATGGAGAATAGGTCCTCAAGCAACTTATGTTAAGATCTCTTATCCTTTGCTTTTCTTGCAGCTTCTTTCACATCTTCTCCACATTTCTAATTCTCTTCACTTTCTAATTCTCTTCTCTGCATGTATTTAGTTCTCTCTCATGTATGTTGCCTTGAGGTTCCAGTGGAAGAACTGTCAACTTACACAACAGGTTGTTTTCAATGTATCTCTTAACCAGTGTCAGATCTGTTTCTCACATCATCATTTACTGTTATTTTAGTTCTCTCTATCAGCTCCACATTAAAAAAATTGCATATCTTTTAGAGGACGTTGCAGTCAACACCAGCATCTTTTGCTGTTGTTATCTCTTGGCAAGTTTACGTTCAGTAGTTTGCCATTGCTATCTGAACGACCGGCACCCATACCACTTTGTAAAAAACCAACGCAAGGCGGCCTGCTGCCAAATCGCCTGCAGATGTGTTTCAAACGTGGGTATATGGGATTATGAACTGCGTCCGGAACGCCTTCACCACGGAGCCGGCCACATTACAGGCGCAATAAAATGAGTAACACCAGTTCTCTCTCTTCCACACAACTCCCCAAAGCATTTACAAGTCTAAAAGCAAGGTTACATTAATGTATTTTAAGAATGCGATAGTACTAGTATACTAATAATAGACTACAATGGCTGAGGCATATAGAAAGAATGGAAGATAATAGGGAAACAAAACTCGCTTACACTCAGGAAATAAATGACCGTAGACCCCGAGGTAGACCAAGAAGACGGTGGAGAGATAATATATATATACAGACCTACAAGCACATGGAATCAACGACTGGCAAGAGAAGGTCCACCAGAGAGACGAATGGAGACGGATTGTATCTGCAGCAAAGAACCTCAATGGCTCAGAATGCTGAAGAAGAAGAAGAAGATAGTACTAAGTCTAAACACAACAAAGAATATGCGTATTGTCCTTATTCCACACGGATATAATATAGGTTCTATATAGCCCTTCAACAGTCGTTTTCCTCACTGGAATAGACAGATGTGTATTAGTGAATGCCTTCAATCCTTAAAAAAATGAATGAAATAAAATCAGTCCAGGTTGCATAACCCATCCGCTTCGCCCTTTAGAGTGTCAAAAAGCTGAATAAGGATGCTATCTGCATTCTCTTTGTTATGCTGAGTTTGATTCAGGATTCTGACAAATATACATCGGCTAAGCATCTCATGTACATGTTTTATGTAGCTGTATCATTGTGTGTTTGTTGTCTGTCAATGATGCAACTTTTGCATTTGATGTCTTTGAGGGCTTCCAGGATAAACAGGAGACAGTGGCGGTAGCTCTTGACCTGGAGGATGCGTATAACAGGGTCCGGTATGATCGGTTAATACACACACTGTTGGGCATGGAGGTCTGCCCTTGCCTTGTTAGATGGGTTGCAGCAGTCCTTTATAAGCATAAAGTTGCACTGCACATGGGTTCCTGGACTTCCGACTCATGTATTATTATACCTGGGTTGCCAGAGGGATCTGCCATGTTCCCAGTGCTCTTTAATGTCTACATTAGCAAAGTCACAGCTATTGAGACACTAGGTGTTGGTGGAATCTTGACATTTGCAGATGATATGCCGGTGTACAGACAAGGCAGAGACAGGGAAAGTTTGGCTGAAGATTTATAGATGGCAGTAAACGGTGGCGGAGTGGTGCAGGGACACAGGGGGCACTATAAACCCAGACAAGACATCGGTTGTGTGGTACTCCCTGGATAACCGGATTGTGAAGGCAGATGTCCCATGTATTATATTGAGTAGATGTCCTCTTAATAGAGAGAGTAAAGTGAAGTGCTTGGGTATCACCTTTGACAGTGAAGGCATTGAGGGCGATGGCAGCAACCAGGGTAGATCAGATGATGCTTTACATGCTCTTTCAGCAGTTAATAATTTATGTCATTGAAGATGGTTTGGGGCTGCTGACAGTATCAAAGAGCCAGCTTGAAAGGTTGGAGCCCATACAGAATGCGGTCATGTGGGTGATACTGGGGTGCACAAAAAGACTCACCAATGCATGAGGCATATCTTGACACTACCAACAATAGCGGATAGGCATAGGTCAAGTCAAATGGTGGAAGCAGTCACAGCAGCTTTCTGTTGGTTAGAGGAGACCACTGCAACACACACAGTCTTCATCATGGACTCAAGGAGTATGCTTTGTAAAGTGGAGAAAGGGTTGTTTTGTGTGGAATGGCTCACTTCGCTTCAGAGGTCACAGATTTTGAGAATTGTATGGATTTTTTGCCCTGGCCATGCAGGAGTGTACCCTTCCAATAGCGCTTCTCCACCCAAAGCTGTTGGCACAAAGGAGCATACACCTATTAGATGAGTAATTCATTAAGTGCATCTGTTGTTGACATTCATCACTATGATCAGAAACTTCATTTCTGAACTACAACAGACTACCTGACATTCTGGTTGCCATACTACCAGGTTTTCTGGGACAATCTAGGGTTTAAATGAAATAATTAACCATCCCGAAAAATGCTGTGTCCCAGTTTTGCCTGACAGATGAAAGATTTAATTAAATCACACTATTTCTGGATTTTCTGTTTGTAGAACTTTAACTTGTGACATATTAAGAGCAGAATCTGTCAAGCAAAAGCTGCATTTCAGAAAAGGAAACTATTATGCAAATAAGTCTCTTATCATTGAATATCAGAAAACAAGTCCTACAGTGTTACATAGAACCTGATTTACGGCATGGCAGTGAATCATGGACCGAGAATTTACACATTAGCAAGAGCTTGGAAGCAATGTTGAAGATTGGTTCCAGAGATGAATGTTGAAGACTGGTTCCAGAGAGGAATATTGAAGATTGGTTATAGAGATGAATGTTGAAGATTAGTTCCAGAGACAAATATTGAAGATTGGTTCCAGAGAGGAATGTTGAAGATTGGTTCCAGAGAGGAATGTTGAAGATTGGTTCCAGAGAGGAATGTTGAAGATTGGTTCCAGAGAGGAATATTGAAGATTGGTTCCAGACAGGAATGTTGAAGATTGGTTCCAGAGATGAATGTTGAAGATTGGTTCCAGAGAGGAATGTTGAAGATTGGTTCCAGAGAGGAATGTTGAAGATTGGTTCCAGAGATGAATGTTGAAGATTGGTTCCAGAGATGAATGTTGAAGATTGGTTCCAGAGAGGAATGTTGAAGATTGGTTCCAGAGATGAATATTGAAGATTGGTTCCAGAGAGGAATGTTGAAGATTGGTTCCAGAGATGAATGTTGAAGATTGGTTCCAGAGATGAATGCTGAAGATTGGTTCCAGACAGGAATGTTGAAGATTGGTTCCAGAGAGGAATGTTGAAAATTGGTTCCAGAGAGGAATGTTGCAGATTGGTTCCAGAGAGGAATGTTGAAGATTGGTTCCAGAGATGAATATTGAAGATTGGTTCCAGGGAGGAATGTTGAAGATTGGTTCCAGAGAGGAATGTTGAAAATTGGTTCCAGAGAGGAATGTTGCAGATTGGTTCCAGAGAGGAATGTTGCAGATTGGTTCCAGAGATGAATATTGAAGATTGGTTCCAGGGAGGAATGTTGAAGATTGGTTCCAGAGATGAATATTGAAGATTGGTTCCAGAGAGGAATGTTGAAGATTGGTTCCAGAGGGAATGTTGAAGATTGGTTCCAGAGGAATGTTGAAGATTGGTTCCAGAGAGGAATGTTGAAGATTGGTTCCAGAGAGGAAAGTTGAAGATTGGTTCCAGAGATGAATATTAAAGATTGGTTCCAGAGAGGAATGTTGAAGATTGGTTCCAGAGAGGAATATTGAAGATTGGTTCCAGAGGGAATATTGAAGATTGGTTCCAGAGGGAATGTTGAAGATTGGTTCCAGAGGGAATGTTGAAGATTGGTTCCAGAGAGGAATGTTGAAGATTGGTTCCAGAGAGGAATGTTGAAGATTGGTTCCAGAGAGGAATGTTAAAGATTGGTTCCAGAGAGGAATGCTGAAGATTGGTTCCAGAGATAAATATTGAAGATTGATTCCAGAGAGGAATGTTGAAGATTGGTTCCAGAGAGGAATGTTGAAGATTGGTTCCAGAGAGGAATGTTGAAGATTGGTTCCAGAGAGGAATGTTGAAGATTGGTTCCAGAGAGGAATGTTGAAGATTGGTTCCAGAGATGAATGCTGAAGATTGGTTCCAGACAGGAATGTTGAAGATTGGTTCCAGAGAGGAATGTTGAAGATTGGTTCCAGAGAGGAATGTTGAAAATTGGTTCCAGAGAGGAATGTTGCAGATTGGTTCCAGAGAGGAATGTTGCAGATTGGTTCCAGAGATGAATATTGAAGATTGGTTCCAGGGAGGAATGTTGAAGATTGGTTCCAGAGATGAATATTGAAGATTGGTTCCAGAGAGGAATGTTGAAGATTGGTTCCAGAGGGAATGTTGAAGATTGGTTCCAGAGAGGAATGTTGAAGATTGGTTCCAGAGAGGAATGTTGAAGATTGGTTCCAGAGAGGAATGTTGAAGCTTGGTTCCAGAGAGGAATGTTGAAGATTGGTTCCAGAGATGAATATTAAAGATTGGTTCCAGAGAGGAATGTTGAAGATTGGTTCCAGAGAGGAATATTGAAGATTGGTTCCAGAGAGGAATGTTGAAGATTGGTTCCAGAGAGGAATGTTGAAGATTGGTTCCAGAGAGGAATGTTGAAGATTGGTTCAAGAGAGGAATGTTGCAGATTGGTTCCAGAGAGGAATGTTGCAGATTGGTTCCAGAGATGAATATTGAAGATTGGTTCCAGGGAGGAATGTTGAAGATTGGTTCCAGAGATGAATATTGAAGATTGGTTCCAGAGGGAATATTGAAGATTGGTTCCAGAGGGAATGTTGAAGATTGGTTCCAGCGGGAATGTTGAAGATTGGTTCCAGAGAGGAATGTTGAAGATTGGTTCCAGAGAGGAATGTTGAAGATTGGTTCCAGAGAGGAATGTTAAAGATTGGTTCCAGAGAGGAATGTTGAAGATTGGTTCCAGAGATAAATATTGAAGATTGATTCCAGAGAGGAATGTTGAAGATTGGTTCCAGAGAGGAATGTTGAAGCTTGATTCCAGAGATGAATATTGAAGATTGGTTCCAGAGAGGAATGTTGAAGATTGGTTCCAGAGAGGAATGTTAAAGATTGGTTCCAGAGAGGAATGTTGAAGATTGGTTCCAGAGAGGAATATTGAAGATTGTTTCCAGAGAGGAATGTTGAAGATTGGTTCCAGAGATGAATATTGAAGATTGGTTCCAGAGAGGAATATTGAAGATTGGTTCCAGAGAGGAATGTTGAAGATTGGTTCCAGAGATAAATATTGAAGATTGATTCCAGAGAGGAATGTTGAAGATTGGTTCCAGAGAGGAATGTTGAAGCTTGATTCCAGAGAGGAATGTTGCAGATTGGTTCCAGAGATGAATATTGAAGATTGGTTCCAGGGAGGAATGTTGAAGATTGGTTCCAGAGATGAATATTGAAGATTGGTTCCAGAGGGAATATTGAAGATTGGTTCCAGAGGGAATGTTGAAGATTGGCTCCAGCGGGAATGTTGAAGATTGGTTCCAGAGAGGAATGTTGAAGATTGGTTCCAGAGAGGAATGTTGAAGATTGGTTCCAGAGAGGAATGTTGAAAATTGGTTCCAGAGAGGAATGTTGCAGATTGGTTCCAGAGAGGAATGTTGCAGATTGGTTCCAGAGATGAATATTGAAGATTGGTTCCAGGGAGGAATGTTGAAGATTGGTTCCAGAGAGGAATGTTGAAAATTGGTTCCAGAGAGGAATGTTGAAGATTGGTTCCAGAGAGGAATGTTAAAGATTGGTTCCAGAGAGGAATGCTGAAGATTGGTTCCAGAGATAAATATTGAAGATTGATTCCAGAGAGGAATGTTGAAGATTGGTTCCAGAGAGGAATGTTGAAGATTGGTTCCAGAGGGAATGTTGAAGATTGGTTCCAGAGAGGAATGTTGAAGATTGGTTCCAGAGAGGAATGTTGAAGATTGGTTCCAGAGATGAATGCTGAAGATTGGTTCCAGACAGGAATGTTGAAGATTGGTTCCAGAGAGGAATGTTGAAGATTGGTTCCAGAGAGGAATATTGAAGATTGGTTCCAGAGGGAATATTGAAGATTGGTTCCAGAGGGAATGTTGAAGATTGGTTCCAGAGGGAATGTTGAAGATTGGTTCCAGAGAGGAATGTTGAAGATTGGTTCCAGAGAGGAATGTTGAAGATTGGTTCCAGAGAGGAATGTTAAAGATTGGTTCCAGAGAGGAATGCTGAAGATTGGTTCCAGAGATAAATATTGAAGATTGATTCCAGAGAGGAATGTTGAAGATTGGTTCCAGAGAGGAATGTTGAAGATTGGTTCCAGAGAGGAATGTTGAAGATTGGTTCCAGAGAGGAATGTTGAAGATTGGTTCCAGAGAGGAATGTTGAAGATTGGTTCCAGAGATGAATGCTGAAGATTGGTTCCAGACAGGAATGTTGAAGATTGGTTCCAGAGAGGAATGTTGAAGATTGGTTCCAGAGAGGAATGTTGAAAATTGGTTCCAGAGAGGAATGTTGCAGATTGGTTCCAGAGAGGAATGTTGCAGATTGGTTCCAGAGATGAATATTGAAGATTGGTTCCAGGGAGGAATGTTGAAGATTGGTTCCAGAGATGAATATTGAAGATTGGTTCCAGAGAGGAATGTTGAAGATTGGTTCCAGAGGGAATGTTGAAGATTGGTTCCAGAGAGGAATGTTGAAGATTGGTTCCAGAGAGGAATGTTGAAGATTGGTTCCAGAGAGGAATGTTGAAGCTTGGTTCCAGAGAGGAATGTTGAAGATTGGTTCCAGAGATGAATATTAAAGATTGGTTCCAGAGAGGAATGTTGAAGATTGGTTCCAGAGAGGAATATTGAAGATTGGTTCCAGAGAGGAATGTTGAAGATTGGTTCCAGAGAGGAATGTTGAAGATTGGTTCCAGAGAGGAATGTTGAAGATTGGTTCAAGAGAGGAATGTTGCAGATTGGTTCCAGAGAGGAATGTTGCAGATTGGTTCCAGAGATGAATATTGAAGATTGGTTCCAGGGAGGAATGTTGAAGATTGGTTCCAGAGATGAATATTGAAGATTGGTTCCAGAGGGAATATTGAAGATTGGTTCCAGAGGGAATGTTGAAGATTGGTTCCAGCAGGAATGTTGAAGATTGGTTCCAGAGAGGAATGTTGAAGATTGGTTCCAGAGAGGAATGTTGAAGATTGGTTCCAGAGAGGAATGTTAAAGATTGGTTCCAGAGAGGAATGTTGAAGATTGGTTCCAGAGATAAATATTGAAGATTGATTCCAGAGAGGAATGTTGAAGATTGGTTCCAGAGAGGAATGTTGAAGCTTGATTCCAGAGATGAATATTGAAGATTGGTTCCAGAGAGGAATGTTGAAGATTGGTTCCAGAGAGGAATGTTAAAGATTGGTTCCAGAGAGGAATGTTGAAGATTGGTTCCAGAGAGGAATATTGAAGATTGTTTCCAGAGAGGAATGTTGAAGATTGGTTCCAGAGATGAATATTGAAGATTGGTTCCAGAGAGGAATATTGAAGATTGGTTCCAGAGAGGAATGTTGAAGATTGGTTCCAGAGATAAATATTGAAGATTGATTCCAGAGAGGAATGTTGAAGATTGGTTCCAGAGAGGAATGTTGAAGCTTGATTCCAGAGAGGAATGTTGCAGATTGGTTCCAGAGATGAATATTGAAGATTGGTTCCAGGGAGGAATGTTGAAGATTGGTTCCAGAGAGGAATGTTGAAGATTGGTTCCAGAGGGAATATTGAAGATTGGTTCCAGAGGGAATGTTGAAGATTGGCTCCAGCGGGAATGTTGAAGATTGGTTCCAGAGAGGAATGTTGAAGATTGGTTCCAGAGAGGAATGTTGAAGATTGGTTCCAGAAAGGAATGTTGAAGATTGGTTCCAGAGATGAATATTGAAGATTGGTTCCAGAGGGAATATTGAAGATTGGTTCCAGAGGGAATGTTGAAGATTGGTTCCAGCGGGAATGTTGAAGATTGGTTCCAGAGAGGAATGTTGAAGATTGGTTCCAGAGAGGAATGTTGAAGATTGGTTCCAGAGAGGAATGTTAAAGATTGGTTCCAGAGAGGAATGTTGAAGATTGGTTCCAGAGAGGAATATTGAAGATTGGTTCCAGAGAGGAATGTTGAAGATTGGTTCCAGAGATGAATATTGAAGATTGGTTCCAGAGAGGAATATTGAAGATTGGTTCCAGAGAGGAATGTTGAAGATTGGTTCCAGAGAGGAATATTGAAGATGGGAGACTTTATTCAGAGTGTACAGTGAATAATCGAAGTGATTATTCGCATATCTGGTTGGTCACTCTTCCGAATAAAGGTCCCAAATTATTTATTGTACAAAGTATACCTTAGAGGACCTAATTAGGTGATTACGCTAGTTGCGATATGCTGATTCAGAGGTGATATTTTATACTTTCGCCAATTTTCGCCCATATTTATGCAAGGTTGGGCGCTCACCCCAACTCTGCTCCCCCGGCTACATAACAACAACATTTGGAACCCCCTGACTGCACTGGTATCAGTTCTTAGCTCAACATCACAACATCTTCATGAAATGCCATGAAGGCTGACGGGCATTCATGACTTTCCACAGATCTAGGCGTTTTGGATCAACTCCACTGATGATAATCCTCCATGCCACCATCTCAATCCATCCAGAATCATTTCTCTTGGTCTGCCTCTTTCTTATTTGGCAAATAAAATTCATGTTAAACAAAGACATCTATTGGATCCATTGATTCCGACACTCGATCACTCCGTCGTTGCCTGGGGGGTGCCCCTCCGGCAGCTTCCGCAGATCCATAGAGCACACTTTATTCACAAGCTTCGAGTTTCTCAATTCTATATTTTAGTTCCTAATGTTTAATATTTTTTATTAAAAATTTTTATTAAAAAATGAAAATAAAAAATTATTGCCGGTGGGAAATCGAACCCGACTCCTGCGCGACAAGCGGAGATGCTAACCACTATACTACAGAGCACATAAAAATTAGTTTACAAAAATTAATAACATAGTCAAACATATGTCCTGATGACATCAGCGCACATCACGTGACCAGCCCAATATGTAAATATTGCGGAGTGATTATTCCTAGTGTATTGAGAATAATCACTCTGATTGAAGATTGGTTCCAGACAGGAATGTTGCAAATACTTTGACCTTCTAGAATAACAAACACCAAGTACCTGACAATCTAATGAAAGCAGAACATTATTTACAACCAGAAGGTCAGCCAGAGAGACGAATGGAGATGGACTGTATCTGCAGCAAAGAACCTCAATGGCTCGGAATGCTGAAGAAGAAGAAGAAGAAGAAGAAGAAGAAGAAGAAGAAGAAGAAGAAGAAGAAGAAGAAGAAGAAGAAGAAGAAGAAGAAGAAGAAGAAGAAGAAATATAATTAATAACATACATAAGAAAAAGACAACTAGTTTCTTTGATCATACAAACAATGTGACTAGAGGGTGGCATTGAAAAACATCGACTGGAAAGACGAGTAGGAGAAGAGGCAAAGGGAGACTGAGGCGGTGGCACGCAGGAACAGTATCAAGAGAAATGATCAGGAACACCAAGGACACAGATTTGTGCAGGCATGACCAGCCGACGCATCCGCGTACTCATACTCAATACTCCAGTTGGCAGGGCAGAGATGATAATGAACAACAATATTAATTTGTATAGCAAGATGAAAAACATTTTGACCAATAAAAAGATGGCAATTGAAACGAGAAAAAGAGTGTTGAGGGGATACATAGAGCCTGTTCTTTTGTATGGATGTGAAACTTGGATAATGAGCAGTCAAGCTGAAAAACATCTGATGGCTACAGAAATGTGGTTTCTGAGGAGAATGCAAAGAATACCATGGACAGACAGAAAAACCAATGACCAAGTACTACAGGAGACAACTGAAAATCGTAAATTGATTAGAGAAATTAGACGTAGGCAGTCAAAATTTTTTGGACATGTTATGAGAAGAAATGGATTGGAGAACTTAGTGACAACTGGCAAGATCAAAGGAAACAGACCAAGAGGAAGACCGAGAGGAAAATACCTGGATGGCTTGGCCACATGGCATGGACGAGACAGGAACACTGAACTGATCCACGACGCTGGTGAATCGAATGAAATGGCGAGTCATGACCGCCCACGCTTTCCGGCATGGCACATGATTGATTGATTGATTGAGCATCTTTGATCCTAAGAGAAACTTCCCAGTGTCTCGGTTACAAGATCTGGCAAGCCTAACCAGATCCGATCAGATGCTGACCATCCATTGGAAATACGAAGTGTCTATTAACAATCGAATTGCAAGTAAACAAAGTCTCTATTTGCAATCGAATTACGACTGGTCGCGTGATTTTCGCAATTGCTGCTGGTCACGTGACATATGTGACGTGATCAAGACATGTGTTTGACTATATTATTAAGTCTTGTTCAGTTTATATCGTGGTCTCAGTAGCATAGTGGTGAGTATCACTGCCTGACAAGGCGTTCGATTCCCCGCTGGGGAGCAATTATTATTTTTTTTTTTTTTCATTTTTATAATAAACAATATTAACCCTTTACAGGGCAGACGCTTGTCCGTTTTTTAGTCCTGAACGGGCAAGATTTTTTCAGGTGTGGTAAAATTTCGGGTCGCGTTAGTAAAAACATCACAAATAAGGTGTCAGTCAACCGATTTTAGTTAAATAAACAACATAATGAAGGGAAAAGCATGCAGAATATGTTACTCATGTGATTGTTGTTGGTAATCCATATATGAACACAAATATTTACGAAATACAGCATGTTGTTTCTGATTTTCTGTCATCTATACGGCAGTTTACAAACATTTTCAGAATCATAATCACTTTCTTTAAAGTCCGACTCAGACTGCTAATGCAAAGTAATGCTTTGCACTGATATCTAGCTCCGATTAATAGTCAACTTCGTGCCCTTTAATGTCATTTAAATTGAACCTAGCGAAATCTCGGCTATCACTTGAAGAATCGCCGAAATCCATTTTGAAAAACAACGTAAAAATCCCGAAAACTATCAAAAAAAGTCCGTAAAAGTCCGTTCAAATTCATAGTATCACGTTTACAAATGGCGGCCACGTTGTCAAGCTATCGGCGAAAGCGAAAGTAGCCGTCGGAAGTGTCGGAAAGCCGAGAGATCGCGTTTTTACAATGCATAATAGTATCGGACGTAATCAGCCGATCCGCTCGTTTAAGCGATCGGCCGCTCTGCCCTGTAAAGGGTTAAACATTTATTTTTTGGGTTTGCATATCCTTTATAGGACATCGCTGTCAGCATTAGTATTAGTATTGGGACGCAGAGGTGTTTCCAAGGCACCAGGGCCGGGATATATACTGGCCAAGACCTGCTGACACGTCCACGTCGTGCGTCCTGGGCAACAGGTCTCTTCGGGGACCTGGCTAACATCAGTAGGATCGATGATTCTTCCGAAGTCGGAGAGTATCTGCCTGCATGGCGAGGAACCACCAGTCTGCACACCAATAAGCCAGACATGGGACAACGGATACTCACGCAAACCTCAGGTCCTGTGTGACATCACAATGATGTTGGACAACAGGATGCCTTCATCCGACATACAGGACTTTTGCGTTGGAGCTCAAGCCAACGAACACAAGCAAGCAAGCAAGCAGTATTAGTATTAGCATCTTTCAGCTGATTGTTGATTTCTTGGCAAGATTATGCTCAGTAGTTTGCCATTGCTTTCTGAGCGTCCAGTTCACATACCCCATGCAGCGAGAACCGCGACCGATTCTCGCGCAGGTTATGCTATCACGAGAATATACGGGAATACGGAGAAAGACGTTAACCTCTAGCCCATGGAGACCGGCATATTAAACGACCCCCAGGCAGGGACGTAGTGATCAGGTGTCGGAATCGATGGATTCAATAGATGTCTTTGTTTAACGACGTGAATTTTATTTGCCAAATGAACTAAAATTGACTAATGAGCGGAAATAAACGAAGTGTCTAATCGCAATTCGATTGCGAATAGACACGTCATTTATTTGAAATTCGATTGCAAATAAACTCTCCCATGGGAATAACTAAAACTCGGAAGATCAGCTGAGACCAATCAATCAATGAATTCAATCATCAAAGATGATGGATTGATGGCATCATCACATGATGGCATCCATCATCTTGGCCACTTGTCTTGTAAATTACATGTTAATGTTATTAGAAAACCGTGCTTCTCCTTTATAAATAATGACCATATAGTAATCTCTGCTTGCTTACTTACCTGCAGTAGCAGCTGGGGCGGCCACAAACGCAGAAAAGACCGCAAGAATCGTCAGTAACCTCTCCATTTTCTGATCCGTCTGCTCGCTACTGGATGTTGAGAGACAAAACCAAAATGGCGGATGTGTTTATTTTTAGCAATGACCTACATTTCTATTGTCTGTTTCAAACGCTCCTCCTCAAACTTCAAAGTAATTCTGCGGTTCTACACGATAAATTAGATATGGCCCCACGTTCAATCTTGCTCATTTCTTACTATTAGACATTAGAAACACGGAAGAAACACTGAATCCAGTAAATTGCTTAATTAATAAACAAGATGAAATGTGCTGATAAGCAGATTACAATGATCAATGTCAAGTGTGAACAATGCAGTTGATGTTCTTTGTGTGCGTACAATACTTGCTTAATGACTTTCTTCATAAATTATTCAATATGTCGTGTTATTACTGTGTTCAATCTAATAATTGGGGTTGTATAACAATCAAGTGGGGTGTTTCCAAATTCACTTTACAATAGCATAGAAAGTTCAATAATAATAATAATCATATTCTTCTTCTTCTTCCCATTGTTCTATGTTTAAGCGCAAAAGGTTCGGTTACTTAGATGCATTTGGGAGTTCGTTGAGACCCCAAATTACCAATGTGCGGATGTTTGTCATATAAGTCGATCTGTCATTTGTGTGTTGACTAGTGGCGGGTGTTTAAGTGTGAAATATGATCACGCTCACTTATTTCAGCTCCTCTCTCTCTCTCTCTCTCTCTCTCTCTCTCTCTCTCTCTCTCTCTCTCTCTCTCTCTCTCTCTCTCTCACTCTCTCTCTCACTCTCTCTCTTTCACTCACTCTTTCTCACTCCGCCCCCCCCTTTCTAAATATATCTCTCACACTCACTCACTCAATCACTCACTCACTCACTCACTCACTTTTCCCCTTCTCTCTCCTTTTCTCTCTCAATCACTCAGTCTATCTCCCCTTTCTCCCTCTCTCTCTCTCCTTTTCTCTTCCTCGCTCTCTCTCTCTCTCTCTCTCTCTCTCTCTCTCTCTCTCTCTCTCTCTCTCTCTATCTATCTCCCTTTATGTGTGAATATGTGTGTTTGTTAACCAGTGGCGAACTGGGCAGCTATAAGTTGATCGAAGCAAAACACGCGTGGCGAGTTACTGAGTACAGGGTAGGTTAACCTTCATTTGGACACAACTAACAACTGAGCTTTAAATGTGTATCAAAGCTCTCTCTCTCTCTCTCTCTCTCTCTCTCTCTCTCTCTCTCTCTCTCTCTCTCTCTCTCTCTCTGTGTCTCTCTCTCTCTCACACACACACAACAGATGGAGGAAAGGTGACAGACAGAACGAACGAACTTTATTTACAGACAGGCAGACAGACAGACAAGCAGGTAGGCAGGCAGGCAAGCAGGCAGGCAGGCAGGCAGACAGATAGATAGATAGATAGATAGATAGATAGATAGATAGATAGATAGATAGATAGATAGATAGATAGATAGATAGATAGATAGATAGATAGATAGATAGATAGATAGATAGATGGATGGATGGAAAGATGGATGGATGGAAGGATGGATAGATAGATAGATAGATAGATAGATAGATAGATAGATAGATAGATAGATAGATAGATAGATAGATAGATAGATAGATAGATAGATAGATAGATAGATAGATAGATAGATAGATAGATAGATAGAGAAGTAAAAAGATGGAATAAAGAGTCAGACAGACAGACAGACAGACAGACAGACAGACAGACAGACAGGCAGGCAGGCAGACAGACAGACAGACAGACAGGCAGGCAGGCAGGCAGGCAGACAGACAGACAGACAGACAGACAGACAGACAGAAAACGCACCAAAACAAAAACAAATGAGCACTGAATTTTACATGTATATGAAAACTCAAAGTGAGAGGGAAAGAGAAAGAGAGAGAGAGAGAGAGAGAGAGAGAGAGAGAGAGAGAGAGAGAGAGAGAGAGAGAGAGAGAGAGAGAGAGAGAGAGAGAGACTATGTAAACACGTGAATCGATGCAGAATCTTGGAACAGTTATAACATCTGACGGAAGATGTCTTGTTAAGATTAAAACAAGAACCGCCATGGAAAATACAACCTGTTACAAGATAGAGAACATAATTACCGATACCAAGTTGTCACTTGCAGTGAGGACAGTACCGTGCGGTAGATTTTCTCAATAAGATGTAAGTCTTCGAAATGCTGTCCCTTACATGCTTATTTTTATTTTCCTTTTAATTTTTTGTTTTTTGTCGCCCCCTTATGAAGCTCCCTTAGGGTGCCGCCTGATACGGACCCATCTTTGTATCATAGCACGGCACGGCCCTGAGTGAGGAAAGGCACGTTAAAGTACACATAGAGCCAATATAGTGTTGTTGTTGTTGTTTGTCCATCAAGAATGATGATGACCATTCATTTCATCCAGTGGGGTTGAAGGTGTGGAGCCGTGGGTTCTAAGATGGCTGATAAGGCCTATTTTGGCTCGAAATGTTCTTTGACAATGTGGGCAAAGAATGCTTGACGTCTCTGGAGGAGGATTTCCTGCAGTGGTTTTTCTGTCCTGCCTTTTCTTCACAGCTCTTGCAGTCCTGGTTGCCTCACATATGACTGCACCTTTGCGCAATGATGCACGCCACGAATTTCGGTCTCTGGCTGCAGCCTCCCAGGTGTCATGATGAATTCCAAAAGCATTCAGTGAAATTTTCAGAGTGTCTTTAAAACGTTTCCTCTGGCCACCTTGGGAGCGTTTACCACAACGCAGTTCGCTGTAGAAAATTCGTTTAGGGAGCCTGTGATCTGGCATGCGGGTCAAGTGACCAGCCCAGCGAATCTGATTCTTCATCAGTAGAGTGTGGATACTGGGCATGGATGCTCTTTCTAGGACTTCAGTGTCTGGAATCTTTGTCTTGCCATTTAATCTTCAGTAGCTTCCTTAGGCAGACTGTGTGGAAGTGGTTTAATTTCCTAGCGTGTCGCTGATAAACAGTCCAGGTTTCACAAGCATATAGCAGTGTGGATAATACAACTGCTTTGTAGACTTTTAGCTTTGTTTGCAGGCTTATTCCAGTTCTGTCCCATACATTCTTGTACAGTCTGCCAAAGGCTGCACTGGCCTTGGAGATTCTTGCATTCACTTCGTCATCGATTGTGGCAGCTTGTGACACGGTGCTGCCAAGATAGGTGAATTTGTCCACAACACTTAGTCTATGATCATTCACTTTGATATTCGGCACAGTGTGATTATTCCCTGGAGCTGGCTGGTACATAACTACAGTCTTCTCCAAGTTGATATTGAGCCCAAAGTTGGCACAGGCATGTGAGAAAGCTGAAACATTATGTTGCATGTCCGCCTCTGAGTTGGCGTATAGAGCGCATGATAGTGTTGTACGCATGTGAAACAGGCACAATAAACAGGTAGGCAGAGAAACACACCATGCCAGCCAAAATGTGGTTTCTGAGAAACATGAACATAAATACAAAGGAAATGGAAACTGAATTAGGCAATCTTTTTTTTTCTTAACGGGGGGGGGGGGGGGGGGGGGGGGTGTTTGAAAACCGTGAATTGGTTAGAGAAATTAGGGAGACAAAGAGTTAAATGCCTGAATGGCTAGACCACATGACCTAAGGCGGACAAGAAGACACGTGATCCGAGACAGGATATCGCGTGAGATAGTGAGCTATAACCGTCTAGGCTTATCTACATGGCACAAGATGATGGTTATGGAAATAATATGTTACACTCACGCATGCATGCGTACCATAACCAACTTTCTTTTACCTTCTTTTAAAAGATGCACAGTCGTCACCTCTGTGGCCGAAGGGACAATGACATGCAGTTTCACAGTACCTCGCCATCCCGCGTCAATGGTTGGAAATCAGCTGCCAGCGATTTCGAAGCACACCACTTTGCGTTGATTTTGATGGATGAAATGTCGGCAGCATATAAAGCAACGATAAACTGCTGCGCGTAAACTTACCAAGTAAATCACAAACAGCCAGTAACAGCCGAGGTTGCTTGCAACTACCTGTAAATGACACTCAGCTAACCTTTATAGTCGACAAGGCCAGTGGGAAATGCAGCAAGAAGAGAACGAGTCATTGGTTCAACAGTTGCCAAATCTAGAGGAGGTAACGCCATTGCCACACTTTCATCTGCCCTGTTATTGATTAGTTGACTGCTGGTTGCGCTCCCAGCTTAACCACACAGGCACGATGAAGACATGGCGGGGTGACTTGTGCAGAACAATGTGTGCTTTATCAATAAGTCTATTTTTGCCTAAGAACTTGACGTAACATACAGATATATGTAAATTAGGTTCATTGGAAGGGTGGAACAGACAGACAGGCAGACTGACTGACCAACAGATAGACTTTCTGTTGACGACCCCACAGGCCCCTGACCAGTCCCATAATCCTTTGCTTCGCGAGCATTATTAATATTTCCAAGGACATCTCCCCGGTGTAACGTTATGTTCATGATGTTGAAACTATACTGTGGAGCCTAGATAAGCTCTTCGTCGCTTTTACTAATACATGCACACGTCTGAGAGAGAGAGAGAGAGAGAGAGAGAGAGAGAGAGAGAGAGAGAGAGAGAGAGAGAGAGAGAGAGAGAGAGAGAGAGAGAGAAATGGAGAGAAAGAGAGGGTGGGTGAGAGGGGGAAATGCAGAGAGATAGAGAGAGAAATGGAGAGAAAAGGAAGAGAGAAATGGAAATAAATAAAGAGAGACAGGGAAAGGGAGGGAAATAGAAATGGAGACAGACAAAAAGAGAGAAAGGGAGAGAAATAAAAGGATAGAGAGAAAGGGAGTGACATAAGCCTGGGTCACTGACATTGAGTTGAGTGACCGGGCAGGAGGAAGAATGGAGATGAGAGTGGGAGACAGTAAAGTGACTGACCTGGCTACAAGGAACACAATCAACCCTCAGAAATAATGGGGCGGATATGAGTGAAAATCCCCAGGGGGGGGATGGGTCGAGGGAGAGTTGTGTGTTGTGTGAAGTCAGGCGACTGGAAAGGCAGTCAGAGAAGAGACCGACTGCGGGTCAGGTCGTTTAAGAGAGAGCTCCGCGGTGTGTTGTTCTTCGAGTTGTGAAGACAGGCCTGAACCGAGAGTGGGTTCTGTATTGAGTGTGGGCCAAAACCCAGAGTGGGTTATATATTTGAGCTGTGGCTCCAACCCAATGTGTGGGTTGTATTGTGTGAGACCCAGCCGAGGATTGTAGCTGGATTACCTGTCTTGTGGATTGAAAGTAGAAGCCAGCCGTGAGAAGGCATTGATGTGTGCTGGTTAAATTGTGAGGAGGATATTCATATTCTATGGATTACGTTATGTTTCTGGATGTATAAACCTGTTCCGTTTGTCCGTCTTATTTTTGTAATAAAAGATTATGTGCGCCAACGGAATCTTGTTTAATGCCTGGTGAATATGCACTGCGGGGGTGAGTTACATTGCAAGACAGATATCTCCATTGACACCCCATGAACATCGTTACCTAGACAACGACCATCACACAAAACTTATCATCAATATCATGAACAGTATCATCGTGAGAACTTCGTGATATCATCATCAAGAGAAACGTGTGACATCTGGGCGCTCGTCACTTAGTAAGGAGTATCTGGAGGCTACGTCCGATCAAGAACATCTGGGGACTGTCCTGGCAAGAACGACGGGGATATATTGAGAAACCCAGAACATTATAGACAGTGTTGTCATGTTGAGATAGTTGTGGGCTCTTCGCTGAGAGAGGAGTTATTATCTGTGACTACGTTCCATCAAGCCAGACATCGTTGATTCAAGAGGTTAATGTGAACTCTTCGGTGTGTGTGCCAGATAATTCACACAGACAGACGGGATTAATCCAGAAGGGAGTGGGAATATCCAGCGTGTGTGTGTGTAAGACGCCACATCGTGAAAAACTGTCAGCGCGGGGAGGGTACGAAGCGGAAATCACAGGCGAGCAGTCAGTTCAAGTGAAGGTCATACTACAGGTAAATTAACGGCGGTCAGCACGCATAAACAGACGAGGCGGGGACGCCAAAGAATTAACGCAGGACAAATCGACCGGGAGAGTCGATTGTAGTAGCAGGGGTGTTTTGGTAACGGACAGCACAGAGTAAATGTCGAGGGGACAAAACGGTGGTTGCAACAAGTGCGGTCAGTCCTAGTGTGTGTGTTTGACAGGATTGAACCAAAGATTGGAGACAGCGAGCAATTTCGTCTCAACATATGGTGTGTGTGTGTGCTGGAGGCAAGCGCACTGTGTTGTTGCAAGTTGACTGGTCAAGATTTTTCGACGCAGTAAATAGGACGGGTGGGTACACCAGCGTCCAGGTACGAGGGGAAAGTTACGTTAACCCCCACCACAGCCGTGCTAGGGCAGCAGTGGAAAGTTACTGGGAATTTCCACAGGAGATCGGGATAAACAAGGTTGTTTTGAAAGAAAGCCAGACTTGATGTTTCGTCTTTGTTCAAGCCTTTGTCATCATTATTCTGTTATGAGCAAACAGTTTTAACTTATCGTCATCGCAACCATGGTTGTACTTCTTTGCCGATAAGGATTTATATACCCAAATTTAAAGCGCTGAACATTGCCTGCCATTCTCCTTTTCTTTTTGGTGAATCTTGTCGGGTAACGAAAATCCATAACATTAATGATACAGCGAAGCGCCATCTCCGCAACGAAAGTAACAACATATCGAGAGAACACTTTGGATTATTACAGTGGTACCACCACGTACAGAGAAAGTACAATAACGTTACGGACTGTGTCGACACAGAACAGTTTGGATATCACTATCATCGTCAACTTTTCTCGACAGTTGGAACTGGTGATCACCACGTGAATTCACGAACCACTCTACAAAACAACAAGTCGCTTTGAAATCTAGCGTCGTAAACATTTCGGAGAATTTAATACAGACATTTCCAGCATATTGTGAAAAACTATTAACAGCAAAATAAGAACTGTTGGCGACGGATTAATAGGCCCATATTTGTCGGCCAACCAGCTACACATTATTATTTTTTATTGTTTTGCTCCCATCGTCATATTTATTGTTGTCGGGTGTCACGCAATTATTTGTATGTGGTCCAGTGTTTGTCAAGAGTAGGGAATTGTTGGGGTGTTTCTCGAGAGTCGGGATACAGCACAATAATTTATTAGTCTTCTGGTGCTTACGATATTTTTGTAAGAAAAACGTTAATGAGTTGACGTATCGTGCAGGGGCATTGAAATAGTCTTAACCAATATCTAGAGCCGAGTTGTCTGACGTCAGATCTGTGTATATTTTCAGTATATATTCTTTTTCTTTCTCTCTTTCTTTTCGTTATATTTACATATAATATTTGTTGTGTTCGGATATATGTTTTTATTGTGATCTTTCGTCATTTCTGCTGTCTAGTGGTCTTGGTCAATTTATATTTATATTTTACGCGCACTGTGGATGTCCCTACACAAGCTTGTATTTGTTACCGTGGTTTATTTCTGTGTCATCATCGTCTCCGTGTACTCAGCTTGTGAAGTCTAGCGTTGGATAGTCATCACTTAGTGTTATCATCCATTTGTTTGTATACGTATTTATATGTATGTTTAACAATATTTTCAGGGACTTTATGAACTTTTGGTCATAGATAGATAGATATAAGGGAGTATAGGTGATACTTCCCCCCTCACTACCTAGTACTTAGAGAGTGACTGGGTGAGTACAGAGTGATATTGTAGCACTACGGATTTACGTACACAGGGAGTGTGGGTGTACTTAGGGAAGTGACACAAAGAATAACAGCAGAGCCTGTACATTTATAGTTGGCTGATTCACAGCAACGTGTCCACAAGTACAAGATGCCTACTTTAATGGATTATATTGAAGCAGGTGAAAGAATAGGCCTGAAAGGTAAAGAGTTACAGGAGTATGCAGAAGCGAAAGAACAAAAGCAGATGGAAAGAGAGGAGAGGCATAATGAACGCGAGGCAAAGCGTCTACAGGAAGAGAAAGAGACGCAAGTAAAACTAGCTGAAATGGAAAACAAACGTCTACAGGAAGTAAAGTTAGCTGAAATAGAAAACAAGCGTCTACAGGAAGCGACACAAGTAAAACTAGCTGAAATAGAAAACAAGCGTCTACAGGAAGAGACACAAGTAAAACTAGCTGAAATCGAGTTAAGAAAATTAGAACTATCTTCGAAAGGTCAAAGTGAGGAAAGCAGAAGACCGTCGCAATCGTCACAGAGATTAAAACTGCCATATTTTACAGACCGGGACCAACTTGAAAATTATTTGGCCAGGTTCGAGGCATCAGCCAAAGCGTTAGGTATTCCAGAGAAAGAGTATGGGATGCGACTTGGCGAATTTCTTACGGGCAAGGCACTAGACACCATGTTCAATTTACCTGTAGAAGAAAGGAACAACTACACTATCTTACGTCAACGTTTGCTGACAAAGTTCCAACTCACTGAGCATGGATATAGAACAAAGTTTAGACAGTTAGTGCCAGAGACAAATCAAGATTTCACAGACTTTGTTAACACTGTAAAGAATACATTTAACAAATGGATGGAGCTTGCAGAAGTAGGGAAAGATTTTAATAAATTAGTAGATCTAATGTTAAGAGACAAGGTAGTATCTGCATGCAATTCTAACTTAGTAGCGTTCTTTGAGGAACAGAAGCCAAAGGACATAGACACAATGTCTCAGTTAGGGCAAAACTACATGACTGCACATCCTAACGTATCTATTGGGAAACTAATGAGTGAGGAAATAGTCTGTGCAGCGTACACTAAACAGAACCAGAATCCAGTTATCAGACCAAGGGCGAAAAGCGTGGATTCGGCACAGAAAGGTGAGCAGCAAGAACTTCAAGACTAATGGTTTCCGAGGAAACAATGGTGGTAGAGTAGGACGGTACCCATATAGAAGAGGGAACTTCCAGAGACGTCCAAATTATGCCGGATGTTGGAATTGTGGGAGTTGGAGACACAAGGCAGCACAGTGTGATGCACAACCATCAGATGGACCAACGAACAACACTAAAAGGGAGATTACTTGTTTCAAATGTGGAAAGAATGGGCATATCAGTCATCAATGTAGGATGAGAGAAACAGAGCACTCAAATGCAGCGCAAGTAATTGAGACGCTGAACAATGAAGATTGTAGTGGGTGCAAACCTCTTTTTGAAAAAGACAGTCAGCCAGTCTTAATATGTGGTCACACAGTTAAAGCAGGATCAGCAGTCCATGAAGGAGGAAGTCTGAAGCTGCATCAGGGATTTGTCAATGATAGACCAGCGTTAACAATTAGAGATTCCGGATGTACGTCTATCGGAGTGAGGAGAAGTTTAATAGATCCCTCGGATTATACAGGGAAAAAGATTAGATGCATAACATTCAACGGCACAGTAGAGTTCTACCCAGTAGCCATAATAACAGTAAAAACACCATATATCACTGGAAGAGTGACAGCGTGTGTTCTGGACTCACCAGTGGCTGATTTGATCATAGGAAATGTTATAGGAGTTAAAGATTGTACAGAAGAGGAAGTAGTTGATTGGGACCGAAAATATAGTGTAAGCAGTAACGAGGTAGTTACCACAAGAGAACCTAAATTAGAGAGTATAGCTGAGGTAGAAGAGGCACTTGAAGTAGACACAGGAACTCAGGACAAGGATAGTACAGCTGAGCAGATGAGAATGGATCCCAAATATAGTGCTAGTGACTCGCAGAGACAAGATACTACTCTGAACAAATGTTCCCAAGGGTGTAGGAGAGTAGAACATAGGCAGTCAAAGAAAGGTAGATGGTGCTCCGAGAGGAAGAACAATGTTCTCACTCGCAGGTTTTCAGATAGCAGAACTGCACGTGGGCAAGGAGCAGTACCTTTAGCACATAGAGACCGATATACTAGAACAGCTCAGGATAGTGCATGTGCAGGGCACATAGGCATAAGGCGTATGCAGCAGAAAGAAAGATGCCAGGTATATGGGCCAAGATTGAATAAAGAGCTCAGACTAAACAGAGACTCAAGTGTAACGGTGCAATATGCAGATAGGAAAGTTGAGTCAGGTCAAAAGAGTTTTCGCGACATTACTGACCCAGGGCTAGGGATAGCAAACAGATGTTGTAATTGTAGAGGTACCATGAGTCATGGGTACATGAAAGGTAGACACAGCATCGACAGGAATCAGAGGTGGGTTAATGCAAGAACAGAACCACCTGATATAGGGTCGGTACACAAATAGTATTGTGGGGTCGTGAAGTAGTAAGAGACCTGTGGGTACATAAGTATAATGCGTTTCTATGATGTATTATTATTATTATGTGATGTATTAGTTCATGCATTGATACACAAGATAGATGGTTGTATTTATGTGTGATGAATATAGGAGTGTAATATGAGCATTTGAGGTATTATGTAGTGTGGTAGCTAGAGTAAGGTGCAGCCATACTTAGGGCTACCCAGGCTATATGTCTGGGTCACATGTTTAGTAAGTTTTAGTCTCCCAATATTTGAAAACGAAGTTTTCTTTTAAGAGGGGGGTAATGACATAAGCCTGGGTCACTGACATTGAGTTGAGTGACCGGGCAGGAGGAAGAATGGAGATGAGAGGGGGAGACAGTAAATTGACTGACCTGGCTACGAGGAATACAATCAACCCTCAGAAATAATGGGGCGGATATGAGTGAAAATCCCCAGGGGGGGATGGGTCGAGGGAGAGTTGTGTGTTGTGTGAAGTCAGGCGACTGGAAAGTCAGTCAGAGAAGAGACCGACTGCGGGTCAGGTCGTTTAAGAGAGAGCTCCGCGGTGTGTTGTTCTTCGAGTTGTGAAGACAGGCCTGAACCGAGAGTGGGTTCTGTATTGAGTGTGGGCCAAAACCCAGAGTGGGTTATATATTTGAGCTGTGGCTCCAACCCAATGTGTGGGTTGTATTGTGTGAGACCCAGCCGAGGATTGTAGCTGGATTACCTGTCTTGTGGATTGAAAGTAGAAGCCAGCCGTGAGAAGGCATTGATGTGTGCTGGTTAAATTGTGAGGAGGATATTCATATTCTATGGATTACGTTATGTTTCTGGATGTATAAACCTGTTCCGTTTGTCCGTCTTAATTTTGTAATAAAAGATTATGTGCGCCAACGGAATCTTGTTTAATGCCTGGTGAATATGCACTGCGGGGGTGAGTTATATTGCAAGACAGATATCTCCATTGACACCCCATGAACATCGTTACCTAGACAACGACCATCACACAAAACTTATCATCAATATCATGAACAGTATCATCGTGAGAACTTCGTGATATCATCATCAAGAGAAACGTGTGACAGGGAGATATAGAGAAATAGAGACAGAGAGAAAGGGAGTTAGACAAAGGGAGAGACAGAAAGTGAGAGAGAGAGAAAGGGAGAAAGAGAAGGGAGAACGAACGAACGAACGAACGAACGAACTAACTTTATTTTCAAAGGGTAACAAACTGAGCACGCAGGCCCGTCTTACATTCGGCCCTTCCAATCACTCATCTTTCTTTCATCAGTGCATAGTGCATTCACATAGGAAAAAAAAAACATTGTCAAATAAATGTTGTAAACATAAACAATGCATGTTACCATGTTATGAGACAAATCTCCCACCCACCCACACACCCATACCCTATCCATCCGCGTGTCCCCCCCCCCCCACACACACATCCACCACCTAACCACACACATACCCACAGGCACATACATTCCCCCATCCATTCAACCATCTCCCAACCCCCACATCCCACACAACCCCCACATACACCATCTCCCCACCAACACACTCACATCTCCCACCCACCACATGCCTCCACACACATCCCCCACCACATCCCTCCACACACATCCCTACCCAGGTACACACAAACCCAGGCACACATGCATGCATCCATCCATCCATCACCCACCCACACATCCCCCACCCACACGCAAACATCTTCCACCCTTCCCTCAACCTACCAACACTCACCCACCCACATATCCTCCACCACCCATTCACACACCCCAACCACTCAGCCAAACACACATCCCCCAACCACATATCCAACACCCACACACACATATTCCCGCCAACTCCTGCACCTATCCACACACAAAACCCTCACCCACCCACACATCTCCCCTTACACACATCCCCACCCACACATCCCGCACCCACACACACCCTCCTACACATCCTCTACCCACCCACTCGCCAACCCCCCCCCCCTCCCCCGATCTCCAATCCACAATCACACATCCCTTAACTACACATCTCACCACCCATACACTCACTCACACACACACACACACACACACACACATCTCCACACGCATACACACATCCCGACCCACCAACACACTCCTCATCCGAAAACACATACCTCCACCCACCCACATACACACCACCACCTACATATTCCCCACCCACACACATCCGCCGCTCACACACATCTTCTCACCCACACACACATCCCCCACGCATACATACACTCATCTCTCGCACACATCCCCCACTCACGTACTCATCCATCATATCACCCACCTACACATCAGGAGAGAGAGAGAGAGAGAGAGAGGGAGAGAACGGGAGAGAGAGAAGAGGAGAGAGATATAAATAGAGAGAAATGTAGAGAGAGAAGTGTAAAAATAATAAATAATAAAATTAAAATCGGGAGAAAGAGAAATGAAGAGGAGAGAGAGAGAGAGAGAGAGAGAGAGAGAGAGAGAGAGAGAGAGAGAGAGAGAGAGAGAGAGAGAGAAGGGGAGAGAGATAGAAAAGGAGAGAGAAAGGGAGGGGGAAAAGAGAGATAATTTGAGAGAGAGAGAGAGAGAATGGATGAAGAGAAATGGAGAGAGAAAGTGAGAGAGAGAAGGAGAGAGAGAGAAAAGGGAAGAGCAAGAGAAAGACAGAAAGGGCAAGAGAGAAAGGGAAAGGAGAGAGAGAAAGAGAGAGAAAGCGAGAGAAAGAGAGAGCACGAAAGAGAGAGAGAGAGGGGAGAGAGAGAGAGAGAGAGAGAAAGGAGATAGAGAAAGAGAGACAGACAGAGAGAGAGAGAGAGAGAGAGAGAGAGAGAGAGAGAAAGGAAGAGAGAGAGAAATTAAGAGAGAGAGAGAAAGGGAAAGAGAGAAATAGAGAGACTGAGAGAGAGAGAGAGAGAGAAAGAGAGAGAGAGAGAGAGAGAGAGAGAGAGAGAGAGAGAGAAAGAGAGAGAGAGAAAGAGGAAGTGAGTGTGATCTCATGTCAGATGTATTGGATTGTATTCCAGACAAGTACAGCATTCATGTAATGACTACCTAGATACGAAACAGGTGTTAATAACTGTCTGGAGGATGATCGATCACTTAACTACTGGGATACTTGAGTTGTTGTTGTTGTTGTTGTTGTTGTTGTTGTTGTTGTTGTTGTTGTTGTTGTTGTTGTTGTTGTTGTTGATGATGTTGATATTAGAGCAGCCGCTGCTTCTTTTCTTTTGGTATTTGAGCCACGTCGACGTTAATTGTTCAGTCTTGTAAAACTTGAAAAATTGAGGAGGGTGATGGCTGAGTGCCATAGTAGTAATTAAGGAACACACGCATTCCCATCATGCAGTGTGCTCTCCAAGCGGTGAGTGCGCGACGTGGGTATTGATTGCCTACCTCGTCGTGGGAATCACCGAGACTTGCAGTATCACTGCGTGTGAACTTTCTAATCTTCCGTGGTCGATGCTCCCTTAATTAGCCAGACTGCCAATGCTGCCATTAACTGAGTGACGACACTCATTGACCTACATGAAGTCTGTTCCTGGCACAGCAGGATAGTTGGATTGGAAGTCGGCATGGCAGAGAGGGTTAACGTGTTTAAACGTTCCATGTGACCATGCGTAGGACATGTCAATCAATTGGATGTCTCGTCCTTGACTTCGGGACGTACATTTCAAGTCACTCTGAAGTCAGAGAAGAGTTCGTCTCATGGAGAGGGACATTGGTAAAAGGAACCGTTAACCCTAAAGCAAAATCAGTTGAGTGCTTTCACGAGTAGTTGCAACTGCTAGCTGTAGAATCACGTGTGTGGAATACGCTGGTGACAATACACCTGGTGACAATCGCATGTGACATTCCTACAGTCCTACAGTAATAGACACCTGGTGATAATCGCATGTGACATTCCTACAGTCCTACAGTAAGAGACACCTGGTGATAATCGCATGTGACAGTCCTACAGTAAGAGACACCTGGTGATAATCGCATGTGACATTCCTACAGTCCTACAGTAAGAGACACCTGGTGATAATCGCATGTGACAATCCTACAGTAAGAGACACCTGGTGATAATCGCATGTGACAGTCCTACAGTAAGAGACATCTGGTGATAATCGCATGTGACAGTCCTACAGTAAGAGACACCTGGTGATAATCGCATGTGACAGTCCTACAGTAAGAGACATCTGGTGATAATCGCATGTGACAGTCCTACAGTAAGAGACATCTGGTGATAATCGCATATGACAGTCCTACAGTAAGAGACACCTGGTGATATTTGCATGTGACATTCCTACAGTCCTACAGTAAAAGACACCTGGTGATAATCGCATGTGACATTCCTACAGTCCTACAGTAAGAGACACCTGGTGATAATCGCATGTGACATTCCTACAGTCCTACAGTAAGAGACACCTGGTGATAATCGCATGTGACATTCCTACAGTCCTACAGTAAGAGACACCTGGTGATAATCGCATATGACAGTCCTACAGTAAGAGACACCTGGTGATAATTGCATGTGACATTCCTACAGTCCTACAGTAAAAGACACCTGGTGATAATCGCATGTGACATTCCTACAGTCCTACAGTCCTACAGTAAGAGACACCTGGTGATAATCGCATGTGGCAGTCCTGCAGCACAGTGAGTATTACACTTGCGAGGAAGATGTTACACATTCACCTACAGTAAGAGACAGCTGGTGACAATCGAATGTGACAGTCCGACAGTCCTACAGTCCTACAGTCCTACAGTCCTGTTATCCTACAGTAAGAGACACATGGTGACAATCGCGTGTGACATTCCTACAGTCCTACAGTAAGAGACACCTGGTGACAATCGCATGTGACATTCCTACTGAAAACAGATACAGTAAGAGACACCTGGTGATAATCGCATGTGACATTCCTACAGTTCTACAGTAAGAGACACCTGGTGACAATCGAATGTGCCAGTCCGACAGTCCTACAGTAAGAGACACCTGGTGACAATCGCATGTGGTAGTCCTACAGTAAGAGACACTTGGTGACAATCGCATGTGACTGTCCGACAGTCCTACAGTAAGAGACACCTGGTGACAATCGCATGTGACAGTCCGACAGTCCTACAGTCCTACAGTCCTACAGTAAGAGACACCTGGTGACAATCGCATGTAACATTCCTACAGTCCTACAGTAAGAGACACCTGGTGACAATCGCATGTAACATTCCTACAGTCCTACAGTAAGAGACACCTGGTGATAATCGCATGTGGCAGTCCTACAGACCAGCAGCACAGTGACTATTACACTTGCGCGGAAGATGTTACGCATTCACCTGTGTTGAATAATCTGTACAGTAAAAATATCGCCACGTGTGACCTCAGATATAGACAGAAGGACGATATATTGCCATGCTCATATCATCGCGTTATTTATTTTGTTTCGTGTATCTTCCGCAATTTCAATGCTCAGTGAAGAGAAATTTACAAGATAATACTCGATCGTTTGATTGTGCACATCGTTTGTCAATACTTACATTCTGTTTGCCATTAAATCGTTAATGGCCTTGCAATGATGACTAGTTGTGTTTCTGGAAAGATGGCGTATTTATTACCACAGAAACACAGCCCGCGGTGCGAAAGTCATTATTTTTAGTTGCTGTCAGAAGTTAAGATTGTGACTACTAGTTGGAAGCATACATTAAGCCCCGATTCTCTATTGTCCCGAACCAAGGAGATAAAAACGGACGGTCTTACTGTGATCTAAGGAACGAACGGACTTTAATTTCAAAAGGTTTAGAATTGGGCAGACAGGCAAAAATTGTTTATCGGTAACTATAGCTTTCGATTGTTATGTTGTCTAGTATATATTGTGGCTACAAATGTTATTATTGTTATTCATACTAAATGTGCTGCTGGTGATATTTCTGCTGAAGCTACTACTACTACTACTACTACTACTACTACTACTACTACTACTACTACTACTACTACTACTACTACTACTACTACTACTACTACTACTACTACTACTACTACTACTACTACTACTACTACTACTACTACTACTACTACTACTACTGCTGCTGCTGCTGCTACTACTACTACTACTGCTGCTACTACTACTACTACTACTACTACTACTACTACTACTACTACTACTACTACTGCTGCTGCTGCTACTACTACTACTACTACTACTACTACTACTACTACTACTACTACTACTACTACTACTACTACTACTACTACTTCTACTACTACTACTGCTGCTGCTGCTACTGCTACTACTACTACTACTACTACTACTACTACTACTACTACTACTACTACTACTACTACTACTACTACTACTACTACCACCACCACCACCACCACTACTACTACTACTACTACTACTACTACTACTACTACTACTACTACTACTACTACTACTACTACTACTACTACTACTACTATTGCTACTACTACTATTGCTACTACTACTATTGCTACTACTACTACTACTACTACTACTACTGCTACTACTACTACTACTGCTACTACTACTACGACTACTACTACTACTACTACTACTATTGCTGCTGCTGCTACTACTACTACTACTATTGCTGCTGCTGCTACTACTACTACTACTACTACTACTACTACTACTACTACTACTACTACTATTGCTACTACTACTACTACTACTACTACTACTACTACTACTACTACTACTACTACTACTACTACTACTACTACTACTACTACTACTACTACTACTCCTACTACCTATACAGCCATTCTGTTAACATAACTTCTACAACGGCTACAACTATTAATGCATTAACTTCGTCATCAACTTCCACGTTAACTCGTATTATTATTATTATTATTATTATTATTATTATTATTATTATTATTATTATTATTATTATTATTATTATTATTATTATTATCCTTAATATTAAATCTCAGGCTAGATTTCCATTTTCATACACGAACCAGAATGTTTTATTTTATTTTTCCCACTTCGTTGAGATAATAATGTTATTTATATACATCATCGTGCACGAACGATGCAATATCAAATAGATTGATGAAACAGGCCTGCGCGTGGTAAACAGATTTACACAACATCGCCTCCACATCAACGGTAATGCCCAGTCACAGATCTGCAGACATTTCAACAGCATCAGTCGGTGATGCGTGTTGGATATTCAGAACACAGCTACAAAAGCTTCCTCGTTTCGTGTTTGAAACCACGAACGTGAAAACTTTATTTTCATTTACCTGCCATTCCACAGAACTGTGTGACTTACTTATTAACTCTCCCTTGTAACTTTTTTCTACCCAGTTATGCACCGCTTTACGGGATAAACACTGAACACCCACCTTGGCGGGAGACATTTCGCGAATGATGCCGATGTTGAATGTGAAGTGAAAACGTGGTTTATAAAACAGAGCACGCAGTTCTATGCAGGTGGTTTTTGGGAGGACTGATAAAACGATGGGAAAAGTGCATGTTGGTGGAAATTATGTTGAGAAATAAAGGGACAATGTATGTATAAAAATAAACTAGTTTCAAGTTGTTATCATATTTAGTTATTTTTCTACAGCCATTTGTGACTTACTTATTAACTTACCCTTATACACACACACACACTCACGCGCGCGCACGCACGCACGCACGCACGCACACACACACACACACACACACACACACACACACAGAGAGAGAGTCGATTCCACTTAAGTCGAACTCGGATAACTAAAATTTCGCTTAAGTCGATGTTATTGGCTTGGTCCCGGCCAAGTTCCTTCTTTATCTTTGTATAAAAAGTCCTGATAAGTCGAATTCGGTTAACTCGAATTTTCGGATTAGTCGAACATGAATATAAATACCGATTATATAAGTGTTCATGTTTAAGTCGAACTGTTCATTTAAAAAAAAGAAATTGTTTTGCGAAATAATTATTTTTAATCAGCCCGAAGAACAACAATCTGGCATATATGATATCTCGCTCCATGTCAATGGCGGCTAGTGGACGAGAGCTTAATATTTTAACTTTAGAAAGAAAGATTGCGCTGTTGGAAGAGGTTGAACATAGTGAGAAGAAGAAAGTAAATATAGCTAGAGAATTTGGTATTCCAACATCGACACTTTTCGGCATTTTAAAGCATAAAGACCGGATCAGAAAATTGTTTTTCGATGCTGCTCTTTTAAAATGGTTCACTGCGATTAGATCGGCAAATGTACCAGTAAATGGGCCTTTACTCTTATTGCGAAAGCAGAAGAATTTGCACGTCTTGGAGATCAGACAGACTGGAATTGTAGTGCTGGCTGGTTGGATCGTTTCAAAAAACGACAGACTTTTTCTTTAATTAATTTGGAAATTTTCATATGACTTTAATGTTCCGTTTTCTAAAATAATTAAACATGACTGATATTTTATTGCTATATTGGTATTAGTGTAAATTAGTGCAGTCTGGATAAGTAGAATTTCTGATAAGTAGAACAAATTCCTTCGGCACCTATGACTTCTACTTATCCAGACTCCATTGTATATTTGTATATATGCTATTAGTTGTCATATCTCTCCCACCCCTCAGCTTATCTTATATTACTGCTGTCTGTCATTCACACCCATTTTAGCACACCCTATGAAGCGTTTCGTCCCTTCCTGTTTTCCGGTGCGTATTTACACTGGAGGGATCCGCGGATCCATTCTGTGTTGTGTACTTACATCCACTTTCCACGTTTCGTAGCACATGAATACAAGTCATTACATACCAATTCTCGTCCACTACTATTTGTTTATGTTTGTTTTTGTTTGCTAATGTATGTTTCGTAACCTAAATGTCGACTCTGCTATATGTGGAGGTGCTTTTGTTAGTTTCCCATTTCTCGTTTTCTGTTTTTGCACTACTAATTATAAGTTCAAATCTCTACCACAATTATGTAATTATAAACCATCATCAATGGGGCTGGTCTGGTTCGCTAGATCAGTTCCGCGTCTAGCGTTCGTTGTCTCGGATGGCTTTGTGAGGTGCACCAAAATGGGATCTTCCCAGCCAACGCAAGTTAGCGAGGCAGGCGTTTCAAGAATGTAACCGCATCGTGCAGCCAGGGTCGTGGTTTGAGCGGGCAAAAGAGCAAAATTTTTACGATCGTTCGACAAAGTCTCGATAAGCGCCCACTCTCTCTCTCGATGAGTAGTGGGCCTGCAGTCAGTAAGCTGGTATAGCTTTTTTTTTCGGTCAGTCCTGTCGGCGTAGCTTGAAAGCTCGTCGGTAGGCGTCCAGTGGTTTTGCATGTATCACCTTGTACCGGGAGGGCGCGCTTTAGCGATGCTACTCTTGGCTTGCGTGTGCGTGAATAGTCCGTCTGTCCGATAGATATCTGGTTGATCCTGCCAGTAGTCATATGCTTGTCTCAAAGATTAAGCCATGCATGTCTAAGTTCACACTGTCTCACGGTGAAACCGCGAATGGCTCATTAAATCAGTCGAGGTTCCTTAGATGACACGATCCTACTTGGATAACTGTGGCAATTCTAGAGCTAATACATGCTTACCAAGCTCCGACCCTCGCGGAAAGAGCGCTTTTATTAGTTCAAAACCAATCGTCGTTGCCCTTCGCGGGGCGCGGCGTTCCCACTGGTGACTCTGGATAACTTTGTGCTGATCGCATGGCCTTACGTGCCGGCGACGCATCTTTCAAATGTCTGCCCTATCAAATGTCGATGGCTCCCCCGATGTGTCTCCACCTTGCCGCGGTGGGGGAGCTTGTGTGTCCCATTGACCCCATGTGCTTGCCGATGGATGAAAACTACATATCGGACAGCTTATGGGATAGGGGCCAGACTAAGAGAGACACAACCTGCTGCTCTGCAGGTTAGACTGAGGTGAGGATAACAGTCAAAAGTTTAAATCAGGCGCACGAAGGCAGAAGTTCTTGGTCCGGACAAAACACTTAAGGCTCCCTGTCGAGGGCTGTGGCTGAACGCCTCTAAGCCACAAACCCTCGGATCTGAGAGCCGGGCCAATACCCTCCTACCGAAAAATAGAGGCGTGATACTGAGCAAGCTACATGCTCAGGTCTGATACAAGTTCGAAGGCTCTCAGCTGGGGGATATGAGAGATTCCCGGATGAGAGGGCCAGGCCGTTTCTCGTTCACTGCTGCACGAAGGTAAGGTGCTGAGCCGGCAGCACATGTAGCCTACCTTGTGAGCGAGTACAAAAAGTCAGAAAAGTGCCCCAGTCGAAGGAAATGGTTACGAAAACTGTCTGTATCTAACTCATAGAGAGTGTAGACAAAAGTGGAAGAACGTCTCAATGACGCGAAATGGAACGCACGGCGAGCGAACCTATTGCGTTGTCCGAAGTCAAAAATAAAAGCTTACCGAGTGGATGTCGCTCGCAGTCTGACCGCTCCTGGTGTGTGCTTGAGCGATCAGTGGCAAGCGAGACTCCCAACACATGGAAGTGAGGAACTAAAGCAGCCATGAGCAGGACGTGGCAACTCCTCGGGTGTAGCCCAGTCTCAGAGCAATATGTGCCGGCTCTGCAATTATGGAAGCCTCCTTGGATAGCGAGGGAATGCCCATGATCTGCCCCTGCCTTCCCTTGAGGGCCGACCGCGATGTCGTTGATCGTTCTATCTTGACCAGCTGAGATGTTGGCGACATCACAACAGTCCAACGTGCCTCGAAACCAGAGGAAGGCTCATTTACCTCATTAAAAAATGCCCGCCGGAAGTCGGAAGTGTCGGCCTACGGGTGGCAAACTAAAAATTGACACTACGCAATTACGTCCGAGTGAAATGTCTCAGTCCGAATGTCTCTCGTGCTAGGAACAGCTCTGACTACCTAGTTTCCGAATGCCGCTCTTGTTCGGAACAGCTCTGACTAGGTAGTTTTCCGAATGTCTGTCGTGCCTGGAACAGCTCTGACGGGCGCAACGACAAGCACATGTCCGAAAACTCGCTGAGTGGATACCGTCTGCAAACTTGTCTGGTTTGTGCAGGAATGGCCCGGGGCAAACGAAATGACCAATATATTGAAGTGAGGATTTAAAGCAGCCATGAGCAGGACGTGACGATTTCCCTCGGTGAGCCCAGAATCAGGGCGCTATGTGTCGGCCCTGCAACTATGGAAGCAACCTTGGATGGCGGAAAATGCTATGGACTGTCCCTGCCTTCCTTTGAGGGATGACCGTTGTCTTCGACCGTTCAACCTTGGCCAGCTGGGTTGTAGATGGCACCACAAAAGTGAGAGTCTCCCAGGAATGCTACCTGGTCAAAAAAAAAAAGCACGCTGTAGCCGGATGTGTTGGCCTACTGGTTTCGGCCCAAGGGCGCATAACTGACACACCGCAATCACAGTTGAAAAAACACTCCGGATGAACGAAAAGAAGAAGAAGAAGAGAAACCATCATCATGTTGCCTTCCCTTTATTCTTTTCCCCTCAATCTTGCCAGTTGTCACCAAGTTCTGCAGTTTATTTCTTCTCCCAACGTGTACAAGAAATATTGATTGTCTACGCCAATTTCTCTAATCGGTTCACGTTTGTCATTAATTTTAAATAAGGGAGGCTATTAACTTCAGAACATAGTAACATGTATTCAGTGATTACCCCCCATGCACCATATTTTCCAGTCTACGTTTGTGTCTAGTTAAAAAACAAAAGTTGAATATAGCCTTTACACGACGTTGCAGTCAACACCATTTTTTGCTGCTTTCTGAACGACCGGCACCCTGCCATTTCGTAAAAAAACCAACGCAAGGCAGTCTGAGGCCAAATCGCCCACAGCTGTGTTTCGAAAGCGGGTATGCGGGATCACGAACTGCGTCTGCAACGCCTTCGCTACGAAGTCGCGTCAACCACAATAGAAGGGAAACTACTCACACAAGATGATACATTTAATACCCAGGGGCAGTAATAACTTCAGATGTATGATGTGGCAACAACATTTTGAACAATATAGGTCAAGAAAAAGCTACATTTCAGAAAATTAAAAGTCACTTATGCAATAAGTCACTATCATTGAATGTCAGAAAGAGAGTGCTGCAAAGTTGAATAAAACGTATTCTGCTGTTTGGCCGTGAGTCATGGGACGCGAATAAACAGATTAGGAAGTGCTTGGAAGCAACATCGATGTGGTTCCGGAGGCGAATGTTGTGAATCTTAGTTCTGTTTAGTTTAGTCGTTGGATCAACATCACTGCACACGGGTGTAACCCATAAGTGCTCCGTTCTTCTCTTAACTCAAACCTGAGTCTTGAGAAACTCAGCCCAGTGCACGAACTCCGTAGCGCCGGCGAGGATCCTGAAATACTTTGGGTAGATTTTTAACTGGACATTTTTTCTGGGCAGCACCGTTATGGCTACTCTTTTTCGATTTCCAACTGCCAAGGGATTTTTTACGTGCGCATCAATACACACGGGCGTCCGATCTCACTACCCGGAGACCAGGGGAAATTTTATTACTAGAAGTCCACGTGAAAATAAAATCCCGGTCCTCATCGGGGCTTGAACCCGGGACCTCCAGCACTCGTGACGGATACCATACTTCGAGACCACGCAGACCCCTTGTTGTTGTGAATCTTGAACTGTCAGAATAACTAACAATGATTGCCTGCAAGAGGCTAATGTAACTAGAACATTATCTACAACAACGCAATAGCAGAACATTATCTACTAACAGCACAATAGCAGAACATTATCTACAACAGCACAATAGCAGAACATTATCTACAACAGCACAATAGCAGAACATTATCTACAACAACACAATAGCAGAACATTATCTACAACGGCACGAAAGTAGAACATTATCTACAACGGCATGAAAGAGACAAACATGACTCTTTAGAGATATAATGAGGAGTGAGGTATCGGAAAACATCGTAACAACTGGAAAGATCGGTGATATTGGAGGCAGAGGCAGACGGAGAGAAATGGTGCCGGATAGATTTGGTCTGGAGGAGTATTATCAGCAGAGTTAATCCAGGACACCCTGGGCCGAGATCTGCGGAGGGACATGAACGCCTACGCAAGCTGGTAGGGCTCATGATGATGATGATCTTCTTGTTCACATAGTGTCACGCCCCCCTCCGCCAATACCGCTTTCTCTCCCCCCCCCCCTATCTCTTTGTTTCTCTTTCCCTGTCTCCCTCTGCCCTCTCTCCCACTCTCCCTCCTTCTCACTCTCTCTCCTCCCTCTCCCCTCCCTCTCCTCTCCTCTCCTCTCTCTTCCTTTCCTTCTCTCTCTCTTCGTCTCTCTCCACCCTCTCTCTCTCCCCTTTCTTCTCTCCCTCTTTCCACACACTCTCTCCCCTCTTTACCCTCCATCTTCTCCCTCTCTTCCCCTCTCTCCCCTTCTCTAACCCTCTCATTTCCTCCCTCTCTCCCCTCTTCTTTCCTCTATCTCCCTCTCTCCTTTCCTTTCTCACCCTCCCTCTCTCTCCTTCCTTCTCTCATCCCCTCTCTATCCTTCCCTCTCACCCGCTCTTGCCCCGCTCTCCCCCTCTCTCCTTCTCCCCCTCTCTCATCTCTCTCTATCTCTCTCCCTCTCTCTCATCCCCTCTCTATTCTTCCCTCTCACCCGCTCTCCCCCTCTCTCCTTCTCCCCCTCTCTCATCTCTCTCTATCTCTCTCCCTCTCTCTCATCCCCTCTCTATCCTTCCCTCTCACCCGCTCTCCCCCTCTCTCCTTCTCCCCCCTCTCATCTCTCTCTATCTCTCTCCCTCTCTCTCAACTGTACCGTGTTACAGAGAGCTGGACATATATCCCATGACCCAACAGTCCCTCTTGTTACACCGCCTCATGAAAGGCCCTACATTTACCACAGATCACTTACAGTGACGTCACTACAGGACCAGATAAGGCAGACTGTACGGCCTGTAATCTATTCCAGTATTTCCAACCAGAAACTCTTTCTCCGCTCTCTCTATCTTTGAAACTCAAGCGTAGTGCATACATATGCGACTACTTCTAGTAAGCTGGACTGACTTTGTGTGTGTGGATTAGCTGTCCCTATTACCAGTGTCTCTCGCCCTCAGGCGAACCCACTCCGACTTCTGAGGTACAATATAGTCGCACTTTTATAACCTTCCAGTAAATGTACAAGAAACTGCTGTAACCTTCCAGTATTTCTACATTATACTTCTGTAACTTTCCAGTATTTCTACACTATACTTCTGTAACTTTCCATTATTTCTACACTATACTTCTGTAACTTTCCAGTATTTCTACACTATACTTCTGTAACCGTCCATTATTTCTACACTATACTTCTGTAACTTTCCAGTATTTCTACACTATACTTCTGTAACCGTCCATTATTTCTACACTATACTTCTGTAACTTTCCAGTATTTCTACACTATACTTCTGTAACCTTCCATTATTTCTACACTATACTTCTGTAACTTTCCAGTATTTCTACACTATACTTCTGTAACCGTCCATTATTTCTACACTATACTTCTGTAACTTTCCAGTATTTCTACACTATACTTCTGTAACCTTCAATTATTTCTACACTATACTTTTGTAACTTTCCAGTATTTCTACACTATACTTTTGTATCTTTCCATTATTTCTACACTATACTTCTGTAACTTTCTAGTATTTCTACACCATACTTCTGTAATCTTCCATTATTTCTACACTATACTTCTGTAACCTTCCATTATTTCTACACTATACTTTTGTAACTTTCCAGTATTTCTACACTATACTTCTGTAACTTTCCATTATTTATACACTATACTTCTGTAACTTTCCAGTATTTCTACACTATACTTCAGTAACCGTCCATTATTTCTACACTATACTTCTGTAACTTTACAGTATTTCTACACTATACTTCTGTAACCTTCCATTATTTCTACACTATACTTCTGTAACTTTCTAGTATTTCTACACTATTCTTCTGTAACCTTCCATTATTTCTACACTATACTTCTGTAACCTTCCATTATTTCAACACTATACTTCTATAACTTTCCAGTATTTCTACACTATTCTTCTGTAACCTTCCATTATTTCTACACTATACTTCTGTAACCTTCCATTATTTCTACACTATACTTCTGTAACCTTCCATTATTTCTACACTATACTTCTGTAACCTTCCATTATTTCTACACTATACTTCTTTAACTTTCCAGTATTTCTACATTATGCTTCTGTAACCTTCCATTATTTCTACACTATACTTCTGTAACTTTCCATTATTTCTACACTATACTTCTGTAACTTTCCAGTATTTCTACACTATACTTCTGTAACCGTCCATTATTTCTACACTATACTTCTGTAGCTTTCCAGTATTTCTACACTATACTTCTGTAACCGTCCATTATTTCTACACTATACTTCTGTAACTTTCCAGTATTTCTACACTATACTTCTGTAACCTTCCATTATTTCTACACTATACTTCTGTAACCTTCCAGTATTTCTACACTATACTTCTGTAACTTTCCATTATTTCTACACTATACTTCTGTAACTTTCCAGTATTTCTACACTATACTTCTGTAACCTTCAATTAGTTCTACACTATACTTTTGTAACTTTCCAGTATTTCTACACTATACTTTTGTAACTTTCCATTATTTCTACACTATACTTCTGTAACTTTCCAGTATTTCTACACTATACTTCTGTAACCTTCCATTATTTCTACACTATACTTCTGTAACCTTCCATTATTTCTACACTATACTTCTGTAACCTTCCATTATTTCTACACTATACTTTTGTAACTTTCCAGTATTTCTACACTATACTTCTGTAACTTTCCATTATTTATACACTATACTTCTGTAACTTTCCAGTATTTCTACACTATACTTCTGTAACCGTCCATTATTTCTACACTATACTTCTGTAACTTTACAGTATTTCTACACTATACTTCTGTAACCTTCCATTATTTCTACACTATACTTCTGTAACTTTCCAGTATTTCTACACTATTCTTCTGTAACCTTCCATTATTTCTACACTATACTTCTGTAACCTTCCATTATTTCAACACTATACTTCTATAACTTTCCAGTATTTCTACACTATTCTTCTGTAACCTTCCATTATTTCTACACTATACTTCTGTAACCTTCCATTATTTATACACTATACTTCTGTAACCGTCCATTATTTCTACACTATACTTCTGTAACCTTCCATTATTTCTACACTATACTTCTTTAACTTTCCAGTATTTCTACATTATGCTTCTGTAACCTTCCATTATTTCTACACTATACTTCTGTAACCTTCCAGTATTTCTAAAAGACACGTTTGTTACTTTCCAGTATTTCTACACTATACTTCTGTAACCTTCCAGTATTTCTAAAAGACACTTCTGTTACTTTCCAGTATTTCTACACTATACTTCTGTAACCTTCCAGTATTTCTAAAAGACACTTCTGTTACTTTCCAGTATTTCTACACTATACTTCTGTAACCTTCCAGTATTTCTACACTGTACTTCTGTAACCTTCCAGTATTTCTAAAAGACACTTCTGTTACTTTCCAGTATTTCTACACTATACTTCTGTAACCTTCCAGTATTTCTACACTATACTTCTGTAACCTTCCAGTATTTCTAAAAGACACTTCTATTACTTTCCAGTATTTCTACACTATAAGTACCTTAAGTATTTCTACACTAAACTTATGTATACTCCCCACAGCACAGAGTTTTACACTATATAGCACGGTCTCTTTCCCCATAGCAACGAATGTTGCCATACAATGCACGGTCTCTCTCCCCACAGCACCGAGTTTTACCCAACGTAGTACTGTCTCTCCTCACAGCACTGAGATTTACCCCATATAGTACCGTCTCTCTCTCTCTCTCTCTCTCTCTCTCTCTCTCTCTCTCTCTCTCTCTCTCTCTCTCTCTCGCTCTTACTCTCTCTCTCTCCCCCCCTCTCTCTCTCTCTCTCTCTCTCTCTCTCTCTCTCTCTCTCTCTCTCTCTCTCTCTCTCCAGCTAACCGCCTCCAGAAAACGCCGCAGAGAGCACAAACTCCTTAGCCCCAGCGATGACCCCCACCTTATTACGTAAAATAAATGCACCTAAGAAAGAACTGAATGACGTCCAGAAACGAACCCACAACCTTCTGAGCACGATGGAGACGACATAACCAACCCACCACGAAAATACTCATCAGCGATGTGCCACCGAGTATAGTTTGAGAATCACTGCGATAGTGAAACCAATTGGAGATTAGTTTACATCAACATTTGGGCGGGTAGCTAACATGTGCCAAGTCTGGCTAGCTAAATCGTCTATCTGTTGCAATCGAACTCTCCTCGGTTGTAGCTAGCACAGATAACAAACAATATAAAATCTGCTACAACTCGTTATCTTCTGCTAATGTTATTATTATGGGTTACCTAATTATTTTGCTTTGTTCATATCCCAGATTAACTTATAACACACGCATTATGACACCGCATCATGATAGGTTTTAGTGAATGGAAAATTGCGACAGACGAATCGCACATCTCACTCTTTGAGGTCTGAAATCAAGAATCAACATCATGGCACTCCGGACATTCACATACGGGATGCGCTACCTTCTTCAGTAGCCAGCGAAGAGTCCCCATGCTGGTGATAGCAGTGGAAGCCTGACTGAGCCTCTGACCACATCTGAGTGTCGTCCACACCCCCTGCTCATATCTCGCTGAATCAGCCTTTCCAGATGTGGGTCCTTTGTGTGTTTTGCTACACTTTCTGCTCGATCCCAGAGTTCCTTCACCACATTGCCCTTGTCACAATTTAGCTCAACGCTCACATGAGCTGCACTAACCAGTTCACCAGTCTGTTCATTTCCCCGCACACTCGCATGCCCTGGGTAGAAGTTACACAATATGCTCTTGAACCTTTGCCTTTTCAAGCCACGCAAGCCACTCCGTACTGGAGGCACAAGTTTCTATTTTATGTGGCATGTTTTTAGAATCTGCCACATCATTTACTTCATGTCGTTTTGCACGTCGTATCCTAGAGACAGTGAAGCTGTGCCGTCCCCGTGTTCAACACCCTACACCTATACCCCAAACCCTGGACATGGGGTATTCGAAGGGGCCCACCAGCCATAGGTAGAGCCACAGATCCGCTTTCCTGGAATGTGTACACCCACAGATCTAGACTTCATAGATGTCAGCGTCGCCGAAAGGGTAAGACCGCTCACTCTAACACATCGTGTCCGCTGGTGCCGGGGTAGCGGGTTCATTCGTGTCATTGGTCAGCTGGACGATGTCTCGTTCAGAAGACAATTTCAAACTCACCATCATCATCATAATCATCATCATCACCACCACCACCACCACCACCACCACCACCACCACCACCACCACCACCACCACCACCACCACCACCACCACCATCATCATCATCATCATCATCATCATCATTATCATCACCACCACCATCATCACCACCACCACCATCATCATCATCATCATCATCATCATCATCATCATCATCATCATCATCATCATCATCATCATCAAATGCCCTGCCAGCTGGTGTAAGCGTTCATGTCTCTCCACAGATCTCGGTCTTTGGTGTTCTGTATCAACTTTGCTGATGACATTCCTCCATGCCACTGTCTCAGTCCATTCAGCATCAATTCTCTGATTTCAACTAACGAACATAAAACTGCCCAGAAGACTAGACTGGGATCGATGGCAACGTCCTGCAAAGAACAAGCAGCTTGTATGAGACTGGAAAGACTTTGAGATGACGGGGCTAAAGCAGAATCATCATCATCATCATGTGCCATGTCGACTGGCGTGAGTCGTCATGATTGGACATACCATACGATTATCAGTCTTTGATCGGGTTTGTTGTTGTGACCCGATTATGTTACACGACCAAGCCATCCATGTATTTGTACCGTTGTCTTCCCCTTTGCTCTTTTCTCCTCAAGTGTTTGCCAGGTGTCACTCACTTTACAAGTTTATTTCTCCTTAGTAGTGTCCAAAACATCGTAATATAGATGATTGTTTGTCAGTGATTTTTGTTTAGGCCCTGGATATGCACACCCCCCCCCCACACACACACACACACACACGCACACTGCTTGATCTGAGCCACTCCTCCTTAACCGAATATCGTTACGAAACCAATAAACACATATACACCTCTTTGTAGTTAAGTCAACGCGTGTTAAATAAAATATTAGCAACAGAACCATAATGTGACGTTAAAACAATACTTAGGTCACCATCCTTGAAGGAACTGAAGTGGCCTGGGGTTGACCCTGAGTTTAGACACGTGATGTCAGAAATGTAATACGGTAACTGGTTATCGGTCGCTCATCAAGTGACAGGAGAGGACTTGGTCACATATTTACTAGTCATTGCAACAGTTGTTATCGCTTATCGATTTAACTGAAAACAATAACAAACAGTATCGTTCAATAAGGGTAGTCACTTATACGGGCTGTTAGAGCTGAGCACACAACACAATATCCTCTGTTGTAAACCAAGGGAGTACTAAATTCTAGCAAGGAATATAAACATATGTAGGTCGCGCTTCTCCAGTTTTGGTGGTGAGTATCTGGTGCAGGATCTGTAACATTTAGTGGATGCGGTTAATGTACACAGTGAACAACTAGGGTTAGAATTAAATTGTAAGAAGACACAGATTATGGTCGTCACTAGGAAGGAAGAAATACCACAATGTAATATACAGTTAAATTGAAATATTCTTAAACAAGTAAGTTGGTACAACTATCTTGGAGCAGTCATAACAACTGATGGGAGGTGCCTTGAAGAGATTAGAACAAGATCACAATGGCAAAGGTAGCCTTTTGCAAGATGTAAAACATTTTTTCCCCGCGTTTCCATCCTGTTTCAGGATATTGCGGTCAACACCAGCATCTTTCAGCTGTATGTTGATTCCTAGGCTAGATTACGCTCATCAGCACGCCACGACTTTCTGAGCCACCGGCTCCATACTCTCATAAGTCACTGGCGCGACTCGAACCACTTCTAATTCTCGTGCACTCACGTCAACCACGAGAGTATTCGGGATTAACGGAGAAAGCTGCTAAACCCTTGGCCAGGGAGCCGGCAAGATGTAAAGCATGTGACCAATAAAAAGTTATCAATTGCAGTGTTCAAATGCGACAATAATTGTGATTTTGTATAGATGTGAAGCGTGGACAATGACAGACAATCTGGAAAAAAAATATAATGGCTGTGCAAATGTGGTTTCTTAGGAAAATGCAAAGAATGCTATGGACAGACAGAAAAACAAATGAGCAAGAACTACAAGAGGAAAATGAAAACCGCAAACTGATTGGATATATTAGACGTAGACAGTCACACTTTTTTGGTCACGTTATGAGAAGAAATAAATTGGAGAACTTGGTGACAACTGTCGAGATTGAGGGGAAATAACAAGAGGAAGGCAGAGAAGTAAATACCTGGATGGCTTGGCCACGTGGCATGGTCGAGACAAGAACACAGAGCTGATCCACAACTCTGGTGATCGTGTGAGATGGCGAAACATAACTGCCCACGCTTATCAGCACATGATGGTGGTATGTTATATAGAGAACCCCAAGAAGTATTCTCGCTAGTCGCTGACATCTTTTAAACAACAAACCATTGATCAAATCCTGGCACAGGACAATAGGGACAAAATATCACCATGAAAATGATACTTATCATAACTTTCACGGAATACTTTTTGCACCGAAAAGTTTGGGACCGTTATTGGGAAGAGTGCCCATATGCCACTATTTCTAGTGCACTTGACTGATGTTTGCGTGTGGATTAGCTTTCCATATTACCAGTGTCCCTCGTCCTCAGGCGAAACCACTCCGACTTCAGAGGTACTTATTCACGCCCCCAAGTCAAGAACAAGAAGCGATTAAATCCGCTATCTCGGTATCAGTACACCGGAAGTTAAAGTATGAGCGCCCTTATCCATTCAGCCATGCTGATCTCCATGGCACCTTATAAAGGATGCCTTCTTGGTCGTGCGTCTTTTTTCCTAACGACCACTTATGTGCCCTCTGATTAGGGTTGTCAGATGTTGTAACTGAGAACCCGGGATATTTATTGTAAGCATAAGATGTATCACCCGGGAAGGTTAACCCGGTCAACAAATGCCCGCAGAAGTCGGATGTGTCGGCCTAACGGCGCAAGAACGCAGCTCTGCTGTAAACAGGCACAACGCAATCACATCCGAAAAAAAAAATCCGGATGAACGAAGAAGAAGAAGAAGAAGAAGAAGAAGAAGAAGAAGAAGAAGAAGAAGAAGAAGAAGAAGAAGAAGAAGAAGAAGAAGAAGAAGAAGAAGAAGAAGAAGAAGAAGAAGATGTATCAAAGCATCCTGGGATGAACGCTTTCTCTTCAGCATTTTGAATCCCCTGATCCCGTAACACACAAAACCTGCCACATAAACCACGTGATTACAATGTTAACAGCGTACAACTAGTTCTTCACAAATCACAACAGACAGAAAACGACAATCATGAAAACGGCACCAATGAAAATAAAATGGCAGTGTCAGCAGCTGCAAACTGGGAAAGAGTTCAACTGAATTAAATATTGTCATCGTAGCGGACTCACAAAGTATGATGAGAAAGTTGAAGACTGGCATGCTTCCGGCAGAGTGACAGGCTTCCATTCAACAACCGAAAATAAAGAGCATCTGTTTTATTATTTCCCCCGGGACATGTTGGTGTGGTGGGAAATGAGCAGGGGGACACATTGGCTGGGCTGCACCGCTGGGTGGGGTATTGGTGCATGGTAAGGCAGACGTGGTCGGGGCGATTTGAGATGGTGTGTATAGTGCAGTGGAACAGACAGATCATCACTTCCTGGAGAGAATGGTGCTACATGCAGTCACCAGAGGATTTGACCACCACTCAGGACTCCGAGGAAAGGCCAGACGCACACATAATCAGACTGCAACTGGTACCATTAGTATTTGGACTCTTCGCTGGCTGTTGCAGATGAGAACAGAGCAGGTATGGGAATGTCCTGAGTGCTGTGATGTCTGTTCTTGATTCAACTTATAATAATATAGTGCTCCTTTTCTGAACGTCTCTCTCCTACTGCCAGCTGAAGAGTTTCTTATTTCCTTGCCACTCCCCCCCCCCCCCCCCCGCGATGTGCATCCACCTTGTCGCGGTGGGGAGGGGGTGGGTGGGCTTGCGTGTCCCAATGACCCCAAGAGCTAAGCCGACGGAAGCACAACTATGTGTCGGACAGGACCTGCTGCTCTGCAGGTAGACTGAGGATAGCAGTCAAAAGTTCAAGTCAGGTTTACGAATGCAGAAATTCTTGGTCCGGACACATACTCTAAGGCTCTCAGCTGAGGGATATGGCTGAACGCCTCTAAGCCATATACCCTCGGATGTGAGAGCCGGGCCGATACCCACCTACTGCAAAACGGAGGTGAGATGCTGAGCACGCTACATGCTTAGTTTAGATACCCGTTCGAAGGCTGTCAGCTCGGGGATATGAGGGATCCCCGGATGAGAGGGCCTGACCGTTAATCGCTCACTGATGCATAGAGGTAAGGTGCTGAGCCGGCAGCACGTGTAGCCTACCTCGTGAGCGGTTACTAAAGGTGGAAGATGCGCCCCAGTCGCACGCAGTGGTTAAGATGGAAAGTCTATATCTATACTCATAGAGTGAGCGTAGACAAACGTGGAAGATGTCTCGTTTACACGAAATGAAACGCTTGGCTAGCGAATCCATTACGTGGAAGTCTGAAGTGAAAGCTTTCTGAGTGGATGTCGCCCGCAGTCTGTCCTTCCCCGGTTTGTGTTTGAGCGACCAGTGGCAAAAGAAATGCCCAAAACATGGAAGTGAGGAATTTTAGCAGCCATGAGCAGGAGGTGGCTATTCGTCGGGTGAGCTCAGTCTCAGAGCAATATATGCCGGCTCTGCAATTATTGAAGCCTCCTTGGATAGTGGGAAATGCCCATGGTCTGCCCCTGCCTTCACTTGAGGGTTGACCGTGATGTCTCTGACGGTTCTACCTTGATCAGCTGAGATGTGGGCGACATCACAATAGTAAGAGTCTAACGTCCCTTAAAACCCGAGGAAGGCTAACCTCAGTAAAAAAAATGCCCGGCTAAGTCGGATGTGCCGGCCTAAGGGTGGCAAATAAAAAGTGGCATTACGCAATTGCGTCCGAGTGAAATGTCGATCATGACCGGAACAGCTCTGACTAACTAGTCTTCAAAATGTAACGGAACAGCTCTGACTAGCTAGTTTTCCGATTGCCCGCCGTGCTAGGAACAGCTCTGACTATCTAGTCTTCCGAATGACCTTCGTGTTCAGAACAGCTCTGACTAGCTAGTTTTCCGAATGTCCGTCATGCCCAGAACAGTTCTAACTATTTTGTTTTCCGGGCACAGCGACTAAGCACATGTCCGAAACGAAAGCTCGCAGAATGGATACCGTCTGCAGTTCGACAGTTCCTGGTTTGTGCGGGGAGCGGCCCGTAGCGAACAAAAGGTCCAATACATTGAAGTGAGGAATTAAAGCAGCCATGAGTAGGACGTGACGATTCCCTCTGTGAGCCCAGCATCAGAGCGCTATGTGTCGGATCTGCAACTATGGAAGCCACCCTGGATGGCGGAAAATGCCATGGACTGTCCCTGCCTTCCCTTGAGGGCTGATCGTGAAGTCTTCTACCGTTCTAACTTGACCAGCTGGGATGTGGACGGCACCACACAAGTGAGAGTCCCCCAGGAATGCTAACATGTCAAAAATGCACGCTAAAGTTGGATGTGTTGGCCTAAAGGTTTCGGCCCAAGGGTGCCTAACAGACAAACTGCAATTACATCTGGAAAAAAACACTCCGGATGAGCGCAGCAGAAAAATAAGATAACTTTCACGCCACACTCATCAGTTTAAGATTGTGGGAAGGGCACAGCAGGTCTTAAGGAGGTACAGAGGCCAAAACATTCGTCGAAGGGGACCTCGTATGATGATCGGAAACCGATGTCGTACTCGCTCCGCGGACGAGTTTTTGTGTGGAGTGATAAAAACTCCGCCGTGGAGCAAACAAGGGGGTTTCTGATCATCAGAAGTGTACCACCTTCCCCAAGTATTTCAGACCATTATAATCTTGATACTCTCTGGGGGTGGTCCGGTCCGGGTCATGACTCGGGGCGTCTTTCCTCTGCCGTGGAGGAATTCGGTCAATTTTGTTGTCCTTGTGCTTTTCCCTTTGCTGTTAGTATGTCCACTCTCAAGCCTCACCCCCCCCCCCTCAGTGAAGCGCGTCCATGCAGCCTGTTCTTGCCCCTTAGCATCTGTGGTCGTGGGGAGCCAGCTTCTTCCCCAGCCACGGCCTCCATCGCCTCCATCCGTTTCCGTTGCCGTGTTCCTTCTTTGTGCCCCGTTCGCGGCGCCGCACTCTACTAGGAAGCCGGTTCTTCCTTTGATTTTTGGACCCACCTCTTGGTCTCTGCAGGTGAATGCGGCTTACGGAAAATTACCACTCTGGTATGGAGGTTGGACTTCGGCCGACATTTGTATAATTTGACTGCATTTAGACTTACCACCCTCACTCTGAGGAAAGGCTACAAGGGTCGACACGAGACGTTGCAAGTTCGTGGTCTTAACTGAGAGATTGTGAAGAGTTCTGCAGTTACCGCTTTTAACCATACTAGTTTGGAGACATGTCCCAAGTCAGGCTCCGACATTTCCATAGCCAGCGCGAGGCCTTTTCGGCTGCTTCACACAGTCGTTTTTGTGCCCGAGTTCTTGCTTGTCCTTTAATGCCAAATTGCTTTAGCACATCATTCACGGAGTGGGAGACTAGACCTCTCGCACCTACCTCTACGGCGAATAGGTGCTGCTCCTCAATGTTTGACTCGTAAGGGACGGTCAGCTCAATCAGCGTTAGCTGCTTGGGTGACGAGGAGCACAGTACGATGTCAGATCGCAAGCCTAACTTCTGGATTACCTCAGGGTATTTGCCACGGCCATTTAGATCCACGGTCAGTTCCCAGTCCTCAGCACCATCGAAAACGGTCGGAAGCGGCAAGTCAGCAGCGCTGCCTTCGTTGTCCTTGCGTTGCTGCCCAGCTTGGACGAAGCAAATATGCATCGGCCTCGACCTATCCCCCATTTCGTTCGCCTGCATTCTGGCTACATCCATTATGGCAGCCAACTCAGTAAGGAGTTTGTTGTGGCGCCAAGTAAATCGGCCTTGGATCAGGGCGACTTTCTTTTTACAGAGGGGACAGGACGGGTCGGTGGCTTTCCCCACTTGACCAAGTTGGCAGTTGATGGCAGGACATCGTAGTCTAGTTTATATCACAAGTTTAAGATACGACCGTGGGACCTGTGTGTGTGTGTGTGTGTGTGTGTGTGTGTGTGTGTGTGTGTGTGTGTGTCTGCGCGCGCACGTGTGCACACACACATTAGTTTCAATATATTTATATTCTTGATCGCGTCATGCGTTGGGCGGTACACACGGACAAGAACTGATGGCGTCATGCGTTGCGCGGTACACATGGACAAGAACTGATCACACCTTGCGTTGCTTGGGGCAGAATGTTAAAGGACTTTACCCTAAACTTCATCCCGAGCCATTATGCTTGTTGCTTTCAATATTTGTATTGTTTAGTGTGTTCCTTAATCTCCATGTGTTTGTTTTCAACACCATTTTTATGTTGCATATCCCATACAGGACGTTGCATTCAACACCAGCATTTTTCAGCAGCTATTGATATACTAGGCAAGTTTTACGTTCAGTAGATTGCCATTGTTTTCTGAACGACCGGCTCACATACCACCGTAAGTTACCAGAGCGGCACGAACCACTACCGATTCTCGCAGCTACTGTTTTACCCACGTGGATATACGGGATTACGAACAATGTCGTTAATCCCTTGGTTCAACAATATAAATACCAATAAATACTTGCGAAGTTATTTCTCATACAATTCTATCACCAGGTATAACAACAATGGCTGAATGTTGGTTGCATAATATATACTTTTAATATCAACAACAGTAACACATTTCTCCACGAAAAAGGTAGAGCATACATAAACAACCGCTATCAGAAATGATAACAGATAACATCTATACGCTAGTTATTATACAGATTGCCTAAACAGCATGTGATCTATTTAATGATTGTAGAAATACCTGGAACATGGCCGAATTTCGATGGCATATACAGCACCTTTCTAATTTGGTAACAATTATCCTTATTTTCGTCTCCTTCCCCATTCGTTCTCAGAACTAGTTCGGTGTTTTTAAAGTCTAATAACAGTAGTAGATGGTTTGAAGTTCGTGATATTAATGTACGTGTTTGCTGGAATTAAGTTGGCTGATGGCATATTTGTTTACCTCTAGTGTTGTAAGGTGGCAGGGTTTTTGAAGGTGACAGTTCATTATGGGGTCACATACCCTGCTACGATGAACTTATCTTGAACTTATTTCATAGATGATACTTTAGTCTGTACCCACACCGAAACAGACAAATATACTACCTATGTCTGAAAAACGACAGATAATAAATAGAATATTCACACCAACCCTAGGCTACCAATGTCAATTAATTTTTTTTTCAAACTGCCCACTGAAAGTCCCTTTATCCAAATATATTGATCCAAGACCTTGCCGTCTTCATAGACATTAGTTTGTTACATTTTCTTTGAAAAAGGCATAACAACTACAACCCATATCGGGTACCAGGGATGGAGTTATACCTCTCCATGGCATAAAGCCTTAGCTGAGTTGTAGAGACCATGTGTTGCCCATGCAGCAAGATCCATCACTCTGCCTGCCTAGTTTACTCCAGAGGAAAGGTAACACGAATATATCTGGTTCAAGACAAGTTGCAGAAAATGCCGAATCAGCAAAGCAATGCTCTTTATGCTTCAATCGTAGACCAGATACTACCAAGGATTGGGTTCTAGTCTGCCCTGCTATGACATTTAGTTTTTGGGTTGCATTTAATCGAACTAGGATAAGGCGTGTACAATCCAAGCAGCGATCCTCCGTCCGAAGCCGTTGGCACAATGCGGAGTGGCGGGTTTGGTGAGCGCAGCCCAACATTCGACGGTAACAGAAAGTAAGTAGTACCGTCTACTGTCATGCCGTAGCTCAGTCATATCTGACTAAGACCTGACAATAGTATCCAAATCACACTTACACAAAACCAACACATGCGAGATGAGATGTCTGAGGAGAGCTGCCGACTTAACTATCCGAGGCCGAGTAAGAAATGATGTCATTAGACAGATAAATACATTGTGCTACCCGTATTGAAAGGAAGAAGACCAAATGGTTCGGTCATCCTGTTAAAGTCAATACCATCAACTACCAGCACAGGTGCTACATCAATGAAGATTTGATACGAGAGCAAGAAGACGCCCGAGAAGAAAATCATATAGACACTATCCAGTGTCACCTATAGGTATCTGGAGCGTTAATTATTCCTCCCCACGACGCTTGATGGCAGTGGCAGATGATGATGATGATGATGATGATGATGATGATGATGATGATGATGATGATGATGATGATGATGATGATGATACTTAAGTCTGTTGTCTTGTTCAGATTAAAACATTGATGACCAAATATTGTCTTGAAAGTTGATGATAAGTATCATTGTTGATAAGGTCTGGGTGGTGTTTTGCCAATTTGGCTTGTAAGACAATTTGAATCCTGCAAATGAAACTTCTCATGGTGTTTAAGCAAGGTGTTAGATTGAGACAGAAACACTACGTGCTTGCAGTACCAAGCCTCACTGTTGGAGTGCGACAGAAATACCGCGTGCTTGAAGTACGAAGCCTCATCGTTGGGGTGAGACAGAAACACGACGTTCTTGCAGTATCAAGCCTCTCACTGTTGGGGTAAGACAGATACACCTTGTGCTTGCACTACCGAGCCTCACTGTTTGGGTAAGACAGATACACCGTATGCTTGCAGTACCGAGCCTCACTGTTGGGGTAAGACAGATACGCATTGTGCTTGCAGTACAGAGCTCCACTGTTGGGGTAAGACAGATACACATTGTGCTTGCAGTACAGAGCCTCACTGTTGGGGTAAGACAGATACACCGTATGCTTGCAGTACCGAGCCTCACTGTTGGGGTAAGACAGATACACACTGTGCTTGCAGTACCAAGCCTCACTGTTGGTGGTAAGACAGATACACACTGTGCTTGCAGTACCAAGCCTCAATGTTGGGGGTAAGACAGATACACATTGCGCTTGCAGTACCAAGCCTCACTGTTGGGGGTAAGACAGATACACACTGTGCTTGCAGTATCAAGCCTCACTGTTGGGGGTAAGACAGATACACACTGTGCTTGCAGTACCAAGCTACGCTGATGTCTTGGTGTGTCGAAGAGATATCCTGGCACGGTTTGGGTGCTAAGGAGTAAATGTCCTGTGGAAGCCTCTGTGGAGCAGTAACTAGCACGCTGGAATGCCGACCGGTGGGCATAAATTGAAATTCCATCAAGCGGATGTTTAAAGTATTTCTCTGGGCTCCCAAGTCCAGCCAGTATGAAATATGCACCAGGACATGCTGAGAATTGAACACGGCGGGCGCAATATTGCTTCTCCCTGTGAGCGCTGAGTGGTATATTAAAATATGGGAGTAGCACCATGTACGCGATATGTCTCAAGTCGTGTCAACGGTCATACAAAGGGTATCTTTTAGTGCTTACACATTTAATGACCTGATCTTTAAGAACATCTTGTAGAAGTATGTGTGCGTGTGTTTGTACGTGCGCCCGTGCTTTTACACTCACTTTTTTGTTGTACTTGTTCCACTTGTAGACTCACTTGACCTATAACTGTTGTATATTCTGATAGAATGACAGGAAACCAAGGGAACCATGAATGTCTCGTGCGACGACTACCACCAGTTCCAGGATGTCACGGAAGTCATCTCAGCGGTCTACATCTGTCTCTCCGTCATTTCCCTGGCGGTTAATGTCTTCGTTCTAGTCACTGGGTTCAGACTGACAAAAGTGAGGAAATCCCCGAAATATTGGGTCGTGTTTGCCATTTCTATTGTTTACATCTGCCAGTCTACACTTATAAACACTGCCATGTCTTCCAAATGGTTGTTGAGCGCGGGAATAACACACATTCTGTGGAAAATATGCATAATCTTCAATAGATACATTGCCATGGGTCTGGCCAGCTGGGGGTCTCTTCTGGTCAACCTGGACTTCCTCTTGTGTATCAAATCTATAAGATATACAAGATATTTCCGTGCTAAAGCCATGCTACTTCTCCTGATGCTCATCTGGACTTCGACGGCAACGGCCGTGTTCACAGTTTGTTTCCTGAATTACTCAAGTGAACCCGACGAGGTTGTTCTCCCGAGCTTGGAAATCCACCAGATTCTGTTGTCAATGACTGTCTTCACGCCGCAGATCCTCACCATCTTATGTTGCTCTCTAGCTTTGATCTTGCGCTGCAGCAGTAAGATTCAACAATTTGTTGTCTTAAACGAGGAAGTTTCTGATCCTACGGATACTGGTGATTGCCCTTACCTTCCGCCTTCGGATCACGTAACGTTTGCTTTGCTGCTTTTGATATTTTATACACCAAACGCAATTGTGACTTTTGACCCCATATGGCCAGACGAATGCAGTGATGTCCAGCCTTTTCTGACTGTTAGCACTGTATTGCGTGATAACGCCGGAGCTGTTGCCCCATTGGTTTGGTTCCTGTTCAGGGATGTTAGGCGATCCTGCAGGAAATGCCTTATAAGAAAGCGAGGATTATCAACCTCATCATTGCTGGATTCATCTGAGATGAATATTTATGAGAGTTATCCATATTGTCAAAGAATTCAAGCATAAATGCACATAATAATTGTGAGTATACTCTACGGCTGAGAAAGAACAGTGATTGATGTAAGGCATGGTTCCAGGATTCGACCAGCATGAAGGTGGCACAAGACATTGCAGGACACCAATAGCATGAGGGTGCACGAGGTAGGAGAACTGGCCAGAGGTCGAGAGGCTATCGGACGCGTTGTGATGAGAGCGACCTTCTGTAAACGATCTTCCACATGATGAATCGTTTTTGACAGAGATGAAACCATCATAGGAAGATTACATATTAAGAAAAATGCAAAGGAGCATAACCACCAGAGCTCAGTTTAATCTCATCAGAGACTTCGAATGGCATACTACTCTGTTAGCAGGCACACGTTGGAGAACTGTAATTTGTGGTAGAACTGGATCAACAAACCAACCAAACAGCCATCCTATCAGCCAACCAATCAATCAACCAGTCAGCCAACCAATCAATCAACCAACCAGTCAACCAGTCAACCAGTCAGCCAACCATGCAACCAACCAACCAGTCAACCAGTCAGCCAACCAATCAACCAACCAACCAGTCAACCAGTCAGCCAACCAATCAACCAACCAGTCAACCAGTCAGCCAACCAATCAGCCAACCAACCAGTCAACCAGTCAGCCAACCAATCAAGCAAGCAAGCAAGCAACCAACCAACCATGCAACCAACCAACCAACCAGTCAACCAGTCAGCCAACCAATCAACCAACCAACCAGTCAACCAGTCAGCCATCCAATCAAGCAAGCAAGCAAGCAACCAACCAACCATGCAACCAACCAACCAACCAGTCAACCAGTCAGCCAACCATGCAACCAACCAACCAGTCAACCAGTCAGCCAACCAATCAACCAACCAACCAGTCAACCAGTCAGCCAACCAATCAACCAACCAACCAGTCAACCAGTCAGCCAACCAATCAACCAACCAACCAGTCAACCAGTCAGCCATCCAATCAAGCAAGCAAGCAAGCAACCAACCAACCATGCAACCAACCAACCAACCAGTCAACCAGTCAGCCAACCAATCAACCAACCAATCAGTCAACCAGTCAGCCAACCAATCAACCAACCAACCAGTCAACCAGTCAGCCAACCAATCAAGCAAGCAACCAACCAACCAACCAACCATGCAACCACCCAACCAATCAACCAACCAACCACCAACCAACAAACCCCCCCCCCCCCCAAAAAAAAAAAAACAACACCAACAACAAAAAAACAACAATCAATCAACCAATCAGCCGACCACCCAATAAACAGTCCAATCAGCCAATCAATCAATCAATCAATCAATCAATGAACCAACCAACCAATGAACCTATCAATCAACCAATCAATCAACCAACCAATGAACCAATAAACCAACCAACCAACCCACCAATCAACCAACAAACTAACCAATCAACCAACCGGCCAGTCAACCAACCAACCAACCGGCCAGTCAACCAACCAACCAACCAATCAACCAACCAACCAATCAACCAACCAATGAACCAATAAACCAACGAACCAACCCACTAATCAACCAACAAACTAACCAATCAACTAACCAACCAACCGGCCAGTCAACCAACCAACCAACCAACCAACCAACCAACCAATCACCCAACCAATCAACCAACCAATCAACCAATAAACCAACCAATCAACCAACCAATCAACCAACAAATCAACCAACCAATAAACCAACCAACCAACCAACCAATCGACCAACAAATCAACCAACCAACCAACCAATCAACCAACCAACCAACCAACCGGCCAGTCAACCAAGCAACCAACCAACCAACCAACCAGGCAACCAATGTTTATTCCAAGCCACGTCACAGTGGGTCGACCAGACCGAAGATAGACACAAGAGACTGCAGACAGCTTTTGCAATATGGTACATGAGGCAGGAGAAGTGGCCAGAGTTCGAGAGGCAGTTCGTGTAGAGTGCGACGTTCTGCACAGAGCCTGCCACATTACGGTGTTATGCAATGTGTATTCGACAACAGAAGAACGAAACGTGTGTCTTGGAACGGAAGCTGATGATGATATTGTTAATGAGGCTATTGTTGTTGTTGTTGTTGTTGTTGTTGTTGTTGTTGTTGTTGTTGTTGTGTTCTGATGCTTATCATATTGATGATGGTATTGATGACGATGCTGTTGTTGTTGATGTTGATGTTGTTTATAATGTATTTGATAATGTTGATGTTGTTGTTGTTGATGATTATGTTGATGACAATGGTGTTGATGATTGTGATGTTGTTGTTGATAATGTTGATGATGTTGTTGCTGTTGATGATGATGTTGTTAATGATAATGTTGATGATGTTGTTAATAATGTTGATTGTGATGTTGTTGTTGATGTTGTTGTTGTTGATGATGTTGATGAAGATGTTGATGTTGATAATGTTGACGATGATGTTGTTGTTGATAATAATGATGGTGGTATTGTTGTTGATGATGTTGATGGGGATGTTGTTATTGATGATTATGTTGATGATGATGTTGTTGTTGATAATGTTGACGATGATGTTGTTGTTGATAATGTTGATGGTGGTATTGTTGTTGACGATGATACTGATGAGGTTGCTTGGTTGGTTGATGAGGATGTTGTTGATAATGTTGATGGTGATGTTGTTGTCGAGGATGTTGATGAGGTTGCTTGGTTGGTTGATGAGGATGTTGTTGATGATGTTGATGAGGTTGTTGTTGATGATGTTTATGAGGATGTTGTTATTGATGATGTTTTTGTTGTTGATGATGTAGATGATGATGTTGTTGTTGTTGCTGATGTCGACCAGGATATTGTTGGTGACAAAGATGTTTGTATTGTTGGTGATGATGATGGCGCTATTGCTGGTCAAGTTATGATGTTGAGGGTGATGTTGTTGTGGATGATTTGATGAGCTTACTGTTGTCAATAATCATGTTGTTATTGATGATGATGATTCTGATTTTGAATATGTTTTTGATGATGTTGTAATGTGTTTTTTAGTGTTCATATGTTGTTTAGTAAACAATGACCAACATCATTGCTTCATTGACTACACAAAGGCTTTCGAGAAAGTAAGACTTGTCAACATGATGAAGATTGCTTGCAAATCTTCAACTTGATGGGAAAGACCTTAAACTTGTAAAAAAAAAACATATATTGGAAACAACAAGCTGCCATAAAGATTGATAATGAAGTAGGTCAATTAAAAGAGACCTGCGACAGGGATGTGTAATTTCTCCAGATCCTTTTTAAACCCACATACAGTGAAAATATTTTAGAAATTTAGAAGATATGAGAGGAATCACCATTGGGTGACATAACTTCAATAACATTAGATATGCGGGTGATACAGAATTGGTTGCAGTCTACGAACAGGATCTGCAACATTTAGTATATGTTGTTGTTGTGCACAGCGAACAACTAGGGTTAGAATTAAATTGTAAGAAGACGCATATTATAGTCGTCTCAAAGAAGAGAGAAATATCATAATGTAATATACGAGTAAATGTGTGGATTTGAAACCTTTACAATAAGCAGATAAGCTGAGGAAAATGCAAAGAATACAATGGACGGAGTGAAAAACCAATAAGCAAGTACTATAAGAAACAAATGAAAACCGTAAACTGCTTAGAAAACTTAGAGGCAGACAGTCAAGATAATTGTAGGCAAGTTATGAGAAGAGATGTACTTGAGAACTTAGTGACAACTGGCAGGATTGAGGGGGAAATAACAAGGAGAAGCAAAGAAGTTAAAATTTTGAATTCTTTGCCACGTGGCATTGTCGAAACAAGAACACAGAGCTGATCCACGACTCTTGTTGATGATGATGATGTTGATGATGATGTTGTTGAGAACGATAATGTTGCTTATCATGAGGATAATGATGTTGTTGATGATGAGGGCGATGGCCTTCTTGATGATGACGGTAATATATTGTTAATGATAACGATATTGTTGATGCTGTTCATTTTAATAAAAACATTGATAACGATATTGTTCAAGATGTTTTTAATGATAATAATGATAACGATATTATTTCTTTTGTTGTTATTGATAATAATTTTGATGATGATGTTGATGATGATGATGATGATGATGATGATGATGATGGTGATGATGATGATGATGATTGTGGTGGTGGTGGTGGCGATGATGATGATGATGATGATGATGGTGATGATGATGATGATGATGATGATGATGATGATGATGATGATGATGATGATGATGATGATGATGATGATGATGATGATGATGACGATGACAAGCACCGAACTACCACATATAATCATCTTACGCTTGACAAGCACCGAACTACCACATATAATCATCTTACGCGGATGGATTTGTCACTGAGGAGCTGGGAGCACCTATGGCCATGTCCGGAATGCAATGGCTGTGACCCGAACTCAACAGAGCAGAAAATAAGAGAATAGAAGAGAACAGAACAGAACAGAACATCTCTCTTGTTTATCGTTTCCGCTTCGGATCAATAATTCTGTTTTTTTCACTTCTATTATCCTTCATCTACCAAGTGCCAGCATGGCTGGGTGGATATTAACGCTTATTCTTACACTTCCGGTGTGCTGATGCCGAGGTCGCGGGTTCAACCCGGAAACCGCTCAGTTGGACTAACATGTTGAATTTTATTCCTTGACTTGGGGACATAAATTACAAGTCCCTCTAAAGTCTGAGTGGGTTCGCCTGGTGGCGAGGGACACTGGTAACATTAAAAGTTAATTCACACGCAAGAATCAGTGCAGTGCTCTATCAAGTGTTGGCATTTACTAGAGTTATAGCACTTGTGTGAATTATACCTGAGTTCAAGGCAACTGATCGGGGGAAAAAAGAAAACAAGATATGAAAGGCATGCGCAATATCACTACAAGACACATAGTGTGAGAGAGAGATAAAGAGAGAGAGAGAGAGAGAGATACAGACAGAGAGAGAGAGAGAGAGAGGGGTGGAGAGAGGGGGAAAGCGATGATGAGAGAGTGAGAGAGTGAGAGAGAGGAGAGAGAGTGAGAGAGAGGAGAGAGAGTGAGAGAGTGGAGAGAGAGTGAGAGAGAGGAGAAAAAGAGGAAGAAAGAAATTAAGAGGGAGTGAGAGGGAGTAATAGATCGGGAGAGAGAAGGAGAGATGAAGGGATGAGAGAGAGAGAGAAAGAGAGAGAGAGGAGATGAAAGAGGTGGAGAGAGGGGGAAAGAGATGAAGAGAGAGTGAGAGAGTGAGAGACAGGAGAGAGAGAGAGAGTGAGAGAGAGGAGAGAAAGAGGAAGAGAGAAATTAAGAGGGAGTGAGAGGGAGTAATAGATCGGGATAGAGAAGGAGAGAAAGAAGGATATGAGAGAGAGAGAGAGAGAGAGAAAGAGGAAGAGAGAAATTAAGAGGGAGTGAGAAATTAAGAGGGAGTGAGAGGGAGTAATTGTTTGGGAGAGAGAAGGAGTAATAGATCGGGATATAGAAGGAGAGAAAGAAGGATATGAGAGAGAGAGAGAGAGAGAGAGAGAGAGAGAGAGAGAGAGAGAGAGAGAGGAAGAGAGAAATTAAGAGAGAGTGAGAAATTAAGAGGGAGTGAGAGGGAGTAATAGTTCGGGAGAGAGAAGGAGAGAAAGAAGGATATGAGAGAGAGAGAGAAAGAGAGAGAGAGAGAGAGAGAGAGAGAGAGGAGAGAAAGAGGAAGAGAGAAATTAAGAGGGAGTGAGAAATTAAGAGGGAGTGAGAGGGAGTAATAGTTCGGGAGAGAGAAGGAGAGAAAGAAGGATATGAGAGAGAGAGAGAGAGAGAGACAGAGAGAGAGAGAGACAGAGAGAGAGAGACAGAGAGAGAGAGAGAGCGAGAGAGAGAGAGAGAGAGAGAGAGAGAGAGAGAGAGAGAGCGAGAGAGAGAGCGAGAGAGAGAAACTGAGAGGTCGAGGGTTTGAGGGGAAGATGAAGAGAAAGAATAGGGAAGAGATCAACGACCTGTTGCGGGAACAATCAGAACTGAGATACATCAAACACTACACTTGTTTTCGTGTGGTCTGCCAAGAACGATAACAACATCAGAGATGAATGATAACGTGCACAAATTGCCCCCCTTTGCATGAGTCGGGACTGTAATTATGACGAATGGCTTGTCGGGAACGTCAACTCTGCCAGCATACAATTATAACCCAGCATGTATAATTAATGTGCCTCACGCTTGCCCAGGCTTGCGTGTCTATGGGCCTGGCGTAGATGACTTCATTTCTAAAGGTGTAACAAGTGAACAGACAGAGAGGCAGACAAATAGCAACGTAGATTCGGAGGTCGTTTGGTAGGAAGAGATGACATGACAGACATATGGAGACACGAAGTGGCCTGCAGATAAAATTTAGACAAGAGAAACATTCAAACACAAACAGATATATAGTTCAGTTAAAACATATGCAGGTCCACATGGCCGAATGGATAAGAACTCGTGTTATTAAACATCCGATTTACTGAGGCCGAGGTAAGCGGTTCTAGCCCTCACCGGACAGATGGACTAAAATGTTGACCTGACGTTCTTGACTTGGGGACGTAAATTACAAGTATCTCTGAAGTCGGAGTGGGTTCGCCTGATGACGAGGAACACTGTTAATAGGGAAAATTAATCCACAAGCAAAATTCCGTCCATCACTACTGTAAATAGTTTGTGTGGACTACGCTTGGGTTCAAAGCAAGTGAGCGCAACAGAAAATTAAAAATATAACAATTAAGAAATTGTAAGTTAGAAGGATAAATAGACAGAGCAATAGAAAAACAGGCAGACACACAGATAGATAAAAAGACAAATATATAAAAAGACATACAGACAGATAATTAGACAAACAGACATACACATAGACAGACAGACAGATAAATATGCAGATAGACAGACAGACATATATATGTAAAGACAGAGAGATAGATAGAAAGACAGACAGATAGACAGACAGCTAGGATTCACAGATCCGTGTTACATTCAGTCCTTCCAGCCACTCATCCTTCGTACATCAACTATCTATTATGCCTGTTACATTTACATGGGGAAAACAAAACTGTGTCACATGTATGCCGTGAACATAAATAATTAACGTATGAATAAAGTTAGTGGAACTACGGTACAGCTGTGCACAGGTAGAATATATAAAATAACATGCGGTAATGCAGCTTTACATAACGCAGTTGAGGAATACATACATAATGCATACTAGGGTGTTTTGAGACAGGCAGGCAGCCAGACAGAGAGACACATACACTAATAAATATATAACATACACGCACACACCTATGCACGCACGCACCTAAGCACACACATACACACATACATACACACACACACGCATACAGACATATAGACATACAGGCATACAGGCATACATTAGCACCTTGCAGTCTTGACAGACAACAGTTTTTTGTTACAATGTGCTTCAAAAAGGCATAATAACTACAAACCATTTCGGCAGCTAATGTGACTGATCAGACCAATTCGCACTGTAAATGTTCGTCCACAATGGATGCGTGTAAACACATGGTCATTTCCACCATCATACACCATCTTACGTCTCATACATTCCTGTGTGACTTATCAAAAATAATTTACTTCTTTGTCTTTATTCCATTTCTGATCGTTGCCCTCCATGCAACACGTTCAGCTTGCTCCCAATGCACAATATCAATCCTTATCTCTTTCATGTCCCGCGTACACACATCTTTGTATCGTAGTAGAGACTGACCACGAGAACTTTTACCCATTTGTAATTCTTCTAAAATGATGTACTTTGGTATTCTACCATCATTCATCCTCCTAATATGTCCTATCCATCTAAGTCTACGAAGACTGAGCAAGGAACAAACCGGCACACAACCCGTTCTGTACAATACTTCAGTATTTGTGATCTTTTTAACGTTTCTAGTTTAATAGTAATTGTTTTAGTCATTCTCAATGTTTCCGATCCATCCAGCTGTTCTGACTTCATTTTGCAGTTGCCTATTCTAAATGTGATGGTATGTTTAACTTTTTTTGACTTCAACAAATGTCCTCGGACTATGTAAGTTCCCCTTGCCTTTTTCGCTACGGTTTAATTGGTGCACCGTGGCGACAAGTACGGTAGTCAGGGCGGACCAAATATGACAAAAAAGATCTAACAATTTTGCATGTCTCGTTAGTAACAGCATAATTAGCGTGAAAGTAACATTGTGTGTACTTGATATTTCCCATACGCCACGCTTATCCACAGCTATTTGCACTTATTGTGCATGTGGACGTGCGTGTTTTCACACTTCCAGATACACGCGTGTAATCTTCAGTGTAACTACCATTGCATGGTGTAATTTTCGTCATTGCGTAAACATGTTTTACTTTATTTAACACAGGAGAAGCTATTATAAGAACCTTGAATATCTTCGAATTATGTCTGGTAATTTTAGTGTTGATGTCAGCATTTTCTGTAATCTGTTATGGCAGCTCTTCTCACATGTAAGACAATACAATTGCGGCTATAGCCTTCGTCAGCACACAAGCAAAAAACATTCACTGTTACGACTAGAACTCCCTAACACGTGTAATCATCTGCAGGTGAAACAGATTTGTTTTGTTTCTCACTCACTCACTCACTGGCACCTGGCACAATCCGAAGAACACCTCGGTACAACAATTACCGCAAGGACTTAATTGACCCGTAGATCACCTCGGTACAACAATTACTGCAAGGACTTCATTGACCCGTAGAACATTCCGGTACAACAATTACCACAAGGACTTAATTGACCCATAGATCACCCCGGTACAACAATTACCGCAAGGACTTCATTGACCCGCAGATCACCCCGGTATAATTACCTCAAAGGACTTCATTGACCCGTAGATCACCCCGGTACAACAATTACCGCAAAGGACTTCACCAACCAGTAGAACATTCCTGTACAACAATTACCGCAGGACGTAACTGACCCGTAGATCACCCCGGTACAACAATTACCGCAGGACTTCATTGACCCGTAGACCACCCCGGTACAACAATTACCGCAAAGACTTCACCAACCAGTAGAACATATCGGTACAACAATTATCGCAATGGACTTCACCGACCTGTGCCAGAGTCAGAAGCCTGTAGCCACTAAGAGCAAGGCCGGGACTGGTAAGAAGAACTAGGTCCTACGTTTGTACATTAACTAAACACATTGAACTTGACAAAAAAGAAACAAAACAAAAAACAAAAAAAAACAACTGTCGATTGCCAGTCTATGTATATAGTTTTATCTGTAGAAGTTATCAGTATCTGAATCATTGCCTATATTTCTTTACCCATTAATTATATACAAAACGATGTGTGTGTGTACCAGGGGCATAGCATGTTTTCCTTTACATTTGCGGATAGAATAAATACATTCACATACACGGATGATCATATTACACCCAAGGCATGCTGCAATTATCTATTCATTACATGATGATGATGATGATGATGATGATGATGATGATGATGATGATGATGATGATGATGATGATGATGATGATGATGATGATGATGATGATGATGATGATGATGATGATGATGGAGTGATCATCTGCTCTCATACACATGAAAAAATTCAATAGAAATGATTTCATACTCGGAGGTTCTGATCCGCCTAGAGAACATAAATAGACTGAAATGTTAAACTTAAGTGACAGCAAAGGATCACGGGCACATTTATCTATTAGTAAGGTTTGTGGCCGAGGTCAGAAATGTTCAAACCATTTTGTTTGTAAAGACTGTAGTTGGCTAGGGTCCTGGGGCGAATGCCAGGGATAACGGGCGAATAGACGGCATGAAAGGGGTCTCTGTGGCGACATGGTCAAGCATGGTCTGCCTGGTGCTAAGAAAGTCATGAGTGCGGAACTGGGTCATTTGATTCACGAGTGCAATTTTGTCAGAGATCACTGTTAGACGTCGGGACAACTGCAGAGTTCGTGCAGGAAGTTATACAGATTGCCATACGCATGCGTGAATTAATAATGTTGAGATTTAAAAACATGGAGATTATGCAATCACGTTGAGAAACATCTCGTGGAAGTGTGGTTTCTGGAGAGGCATGCAAAGAGTACCGTGGACGGACAGAAAACCAAGTTAGAAGGTTCTATTAGAAATGAATGAAAACAGGATTCGAGAAATTACATTTAGACAGTCACGTATGTCCTCTGATGGACGAACTAACATACCCATATAACAGGATGTCTGGCTGTTTCTGTTGAACGAACTAACATACCCATACACCAGGACGTATGTCTGTTTCTAGAGGAAGAACTAAGATACCCATACACAAGGACGTGTGTTGGTGTGTCTCTGATGGACAAACGAAGATACCCATACCAGAACGCGTTCCTGAATGTCTCTATTAAAATAAATAACATGCTCCTATAACAGAATTTCAATACCACTTTTTGTCAAAATGCTGCTGTCATTCAACCCGGTACTGTCAATAAATTTCTCGCTGTCATTGTATCTGTGTCTGTTATTACATATGGTGCTGTCAACAGTCGGAACAATCGCATCACATATCTAGTATCTTGTGTATCAAATGACAACTATCCCACGTCTGTACCTGGCCTCAAAGCTGTAAATCAGGATTAGTCCTGTCAGCCTTGTCCACCCGATCTTTCGGGCTGACGCGCAAGCGGTGTACGTCATTACACTGTATCTCTAGAAGCTTGTAAATATATTATCTGTACCATCTTGACTCTACACCGGGAGTGTCACCACATTTGTCACAAACATATGAATGAATCTAGACGTGTTGCAAGACCGCTAGTTGTAGAGGGCACACAACTTTTATTATGTTAGCGACTTTGTGTGACACATAACTTTTATCGTTTTTGCTACTTAGTATACGGACGCCCAATTTTTATCGTTTTAGCCACTTAGTATAAGGCCATACAACTTTTATCTTTTAGCCACTTAGTATGTGATGAAATTAGAGATAGGGCTCTGAAAGGGCTATATGAATCAGTCTTTAGGAGACTTTCAGTCTTTAGCGTAATGGCTTCTTCTTCTTCTTCGTTCATCCGGAGTTTTTTTCCGGACGTGATTGCGTTGTGCCTGTTTACAGCAGAGCTGCGTTCTTGCGCCGTTAGGCCGACACATCCGACTTCTGCGGGCATTTGTTGACCGGGTTAACCTTCCCGGGGGTTTCTTAGGACGTTAGACTCTCACTGTTGTGGTGTTATCTCCCATCCCAGGTGGCCCATATAGAACAGCCAAAGGCATCCTGGTCGGCCCTCAAGGGAAGGCAGGGGCAGACCATGGGCATTCCCCGCCATCCAAGGAGGCTTCCATAATTGCAGAGCCATCACACAGCGCTCTGGTACTGGGCTCACCCAAGGAATCGTCACGTCCTGCACATGGCTGCTTAGTCTCACTTCCGTATATTGGGCCTTCCGTTCACCATAGGCTGTTCTTCCAGAAGCCAGAAGAATGCAGTTTGCAGATGACATCCACACAGTGAGCTTTCGATTCGGACTTTCCACGTAATGGATTTGCTATCCAAGCAATATTCCATTTTGTGCCACTAGGACGCTTTTTCCACCTTTTATGAAGCCCACACAGTGAGCTTTCGATTCGGACTTTCTTCTTCTTCTTCTTCTTCGTTCATCCGGAGTTTTTTTTCGGACGTGATTGCGTTGTGCCTGTTTACAGCAGAGCTGCGTTCTTGCGCCATTAGTGTCACTTGTTTTCCCGGGAGAGAGTTGGAATCAACAAGCACATCTTCAAACTTATTATCTGTTGGGATTATTGACTGACTTTTGTCTACACCCCTCCCTTCTGTCTTCCCTTCCATATATCTACTTCTGTCACTCTCTCTATTATTCTATCAACACATACTCTGACAACATTTCCTTTCAACATATAATAAAAGATTTATTAATAAAGAAAACTATGTCCGGTGTGTGTATGGATATTGTCTGTGTAGTTGCTATTGTATTCTATGGTTGTGGACAGAATGAACTCAGAATGTCTATCAGCTGTATCTTCTCGCCAGTCATTCTTCACGATTACAGGACATCACATCAAACAGGACAGAGCTCACCCGGGATGATCCGTAGGCTTGAATCTGATGGTAAATCCGTTTGTGAAATGAAAACAAACTGTTCATCACTGATTCACCGTATTGCTATAAAAGTCCCGTAAGTTTATGACTGTGCCCAAATCGGTTTCATGATATTAATTATCCATCATCAAAAACAGAAAACACCACATTGTCAATGTTCTTCCTATTGTCTATTATGATTATCACTATTGTCTTTGTCTATTCCTTTTACCCTATGTAGGCAAGTCGTATGTAGGTTGAAGTCTCTGCTTGCCCCACCTTAACATCTTTTTCTGTTTAGGAGCCCCGTGGTATATGCGTGTTAGCATACAGTCTTCTGTATTTTTCTTGATGTTAGTATTTGTTCATCTGAACGAACTATTTAGGTTCTTTCTGGATCTAAGTATGTACTTTATTGGTTTACGTAGAGTAGGTTTTTCTTTCTTCTCTAATGTCCCTAGAAACTGGGAACCTGTGGATGAATATAACAAGTCGAGTGGTAAGCGTCCGCCCCTTACTCCTAACTTATGCAAGTGTCCTTCTCCAGCCATAATGACAAGGCTTTCGAAGTCACCATCCGCATAAGACATAAGAATTCACCTCAGTCTAAAACACCCACTAATAATATGTAATGATAAAGGTAATACACGCTCATATATATTCCTATTCTAAAACGATATTTTAATATACCTTATACACATCTCTGTTCCTATATAGAATTAATGTAGATCCACGAATCGAAATTAATCCTCAGCCAAGCACTTTATCCCATTATAAAGGAGGATATTTCTTTTCATTACAGGACACATAATTCTATCTTTCCGTCCAGTTGGGGAACACACACTAAACTGACACAAAGACGTGGCCACTCTCTTTAGATCATCTTTGTCCCATCGTCCTTGACATTGCTGGACAAAGCAAATTCAGACTTCATTATCCCTGGTCAGTGGAAAATTCCAGATCTGGTCTTTTCCGTATATCCCTACCTCCAGAACGCAATAGACTGATCCATGATACTGTCTGTCTTTGTAGCAAACTAATTTTTCCACTCTCCCGGTCACCTGTATTGTAGTCGACTCTCCCGCCTTGACCTATATACATATGCGCTGGTCAATCCGTTGTGTTTTATCCTTCTGTTTCATTAACCCTTCTACTCCCTGGGTATTCGCTGCATACAGTCGTCGATCTGGGATTCACTAACATGCAGCATTTCATGACATAGGCCCCCTCTTAAGAGATTAGACCGCGTCGAATCTTTCTCGCTGTAGGTTTGATTCCCATGATCCACAATCCTAATCTTCTTCCTCCGGAGCTGGATGTCTGGATAAAAATTCTGCTCCTACATTCTCCTTTCCAAGGATGTATTCCACTGTGAAGTGGTATGGTTGCAGCAACATCGTCCATCACATCCACCGTGCGTTGAGCTTCTGCTAAGTCGCTATTAACATCACGTGTTGATGATATGATTGGATCCTCACATGCTCACTTAATTATCCAGTAGGCGCTCTAATTGACACCCTACTATACTACTAACGACTGAAACTAGTGTTGGCTCCTCGCTCCTGTACGTTCAGTCGACCTACTTTCGACTTGCGTCAGCGACGGCTCACAATACAAACGGATTGTCCCATCCTGATTGTAACACTGCTTCCATGTCCTCTTGGTTTTCCCCGGCTTTTCCTCTGGGGATGTTCCGCCTCGTCCTCGTCGGACCGAGTCGTCTTTCCCAAACCTCCTGGGCTTTTGCTTCCAGGACCATCTTGGGCGATGTTGTATCTGGTCAGCCAATCTTTGGTTGGAGTCCTGGGTAATTCTCGTTTTTCCCGACGTTACCCACCCCTTCTGAACTTGGTTACCGGTGAAACTTTCACTCTTGTCCTTTCCCTGACTTGTGATTTCCCTCCTCCTGTCGTTGGGTAAATCTGACCTATCACGTACTGTCCCATAGGCCCTCCTATGTTGTACTGGCGATCTCTGGTCTTCGTCTGGACTGGTAACCGTTGTCCTAATGGCTGCCATCACCATAAAGTGTGAAGCTTTGCTCCCGGATCTCTCCTCATATTTCCTAATGAGATGTCTAGGGAGATTTTTCTTCTCTTCCCCGATCCGTATTTTGTAGATGTTCTTGGACACCACCTTTTCCACAGGATAAGGTCCTTTCCATCCTACTTGGAGTATATTGGTCTCTGCTGGACTCCACACTTCCACTTTGTCTTCCACTTTAAGAGCTAGTTTCCTCTTAATTCGCTTGTTGGGTGGTGCTCTCTGGCACTCCGAACAAGACTTCACCCACCGGCGGACATCTCCGGTCATTCCTGGCCAGCAATAATGGCCGGATATTTGCTGCAAGGTCTCTCTGACACCCATATGTCGATTCTCGCCTATGATGTGTCCACTCTGAAGAATGTGAGGACGGTGGGTCTCTGGAACCACCCACTGCTCATGCAGGTTATCTCCCCTCCCAGCTCTCCGATAGAGTAGTTGATTCTTCAGAAAGTACTGTCCCCGTTCTGGTGGCTCAGCACTTCTTTGCAGCTTCCTGTAGCAAGGATGCAACGTAGTATCCTTCCTCTGGGCAGTATGCAATTCTCCTATCCCTGAGTTGTCGCATAGTGTCTCTGCCTCTTTTTCCTTCCCTTGAGATCCACTGACTACTGTTCCCTTGTGGGCTTGCTGTTTGGGCATCCCCAAAAAGACATATTTCGTGCCAATGATCATAGGAAATAAGGAGTCCGATAATACAGCAGCTGGAATAATGCCCGTGACGTACCTGGATTTAATCTCCACCTTGGCGATTGGCAGCGTCATGGTAACAGCACTCCTCATTGCCGGCTGTATTTCTATGGTCTCCCCTGTAAGTTGGTCTGGGCTTACTAAGCTGGCGTCCACCACCGCTTCCCCATCCAAACCTGTATCATAGAGACAAGCAACCTGCTGGCCATTGACTTCAATAAGTTCAACCACAGGTGGTCTCTCTTGGTCCTGAGTGTCTTTCATCTCCTTGACCGTTTCCTTGCCTTCCTCTTTTGATTCCTCGAGGTTGGTTATGCAATTGGCGTGTTTGGCCTTGCATCTGCAGTCCACAGTATTATGTGTTGTCGACTGGCAGTGTGTGCACTCTGTTCCCTTCCTAGGTTCCCGTGTGTCCTTTTTGTTCCTTTCTCCTTCGCCGACCTCAGCCTTGTCTGTGATCACCGATGTAGGAATCACCTTGCATGCTGCGAAGTAAGAACTTTTAGGTTTCGATCTGCAGTCTTTTGTGTTGTGGGATGCCGCCCGACAAAATGAACACCATTTCTCCGACCATTGTCGTTTCGCTTGAGAATTCGAGGTGCTCTGGTTTCCTACCTTCACCTTCTCTGAACTCTCCTCTGTGTGCTTTATATAAGGTTCCCCTTTTTCTCCTTCCCAGTTTTTAGGTTTCTTTTTCTCTGTTTTCTCCTGACTTTTGGATTGTGTACTTAGTTCCTCCGTTTCACCATGTACTTCCACGAATCGTTCCGCCAGCTTATTCACCACATCAATCCGTTCCGCCCCTTGTTCTCCCAAGAAGGTTCTGAGAGGTTTCGACATTTGCTTTCACATTTGGTCTACCACCATCATCTCTTCGAGACTCTCATAATCCCTCTGGAATTCTGCCAAGTCCATCCATTTCTGTAGATAGGATTTTAGCCTCAGACTGTAGGCGGCGAATAGTTCTCCCGGCTCTCGTCTAGACGATCTAAACTTCTTCCGATACGTTTGTGCTGTGACTTCATAATGTTTCATCAAAGCTGCTTTCAATTCCTCATACTGATTTTCCTGTCCTGGTGGTAGGCGTGTGTAGACCTCGTAGCCCGAACCACGTAAAGACTGGGATACTTTAATAGCCCATCTGGTTCTATCTAGTCCCATAGCGATTGCCATAGCCTCGAACCGATCCAAAAACTGGAATATCTTTTCTTTACTTTCATCGTAGACCGCTAAGGGAAACTTCATGGCCTGGTAACCCTGTCCACTCATGTAGGTTGCTCCAGGTGAAGATGAACTTCCTTCTGCTGCATCTATTTCACCCTTAGTTTGTGTCTTGAGTTCTAACTCTTTCAAGCGGTATTCATGTTCCATTTCCAGTTTCTTGGTCTCCTGGTCCATTTTCTTGGCCTCTTGTTCCATTTCTAGTCGCTTGGTCTCCTGGTCCATTTTCTTGGCCTCTTGTTCCATTTCCAGTCTCTTGGTCTCCTGTTCTAGTTTCTTGGCCTCTTGTTCCATTTCTAGTCGCTTGGTCTCCTGTTCTAGTTTCTTGGCCTCTTGTTCCATTTCTAGTCGCTTGGTCTCCACCTCTATTCTTCTCACTTCCAACTCAGTCTTTCGATCTTCTCGTTCCGCCTGACGAATCTCTCGCTCTCTTTCTTGGATGTAATCAGTTAAGTCTGAACCAGCCAACCCAATTTCCTCCCCGTTGGCTCTCAGTTCTGCTGTAGTTACTTTAGGAGTTGCCATAGTTACAGCAGATAAGTCAGCAAGTTGAGTAAAGATCCCTCAAGGCAGAAAAGAAGTACTCACTATACAATTATATTCCACCTAGAACCTATACCATTTATCTATGTCTATCTAATATTATAAATCTACCCCACCACACAGTACATCACAACCACTCTCTCATCCACAAGAGGAGATATAGGATAAAGACTTATGTAGACGTGTGACCGTGTGACTAGGTATGTAATGTCTTACCACCTATCCACATTCACTCTGTCTGGAACTTTCTCACTGCAAAGTCACCAGCATTAATGAAATGTTTCTACCATATATGTAATGGCACCATATATCCAATGGACGTCCTTCCATTAAAAGTCATCAATATATACTTATATTCCTTCCAATCAGTATGTCCCAACATGTAGGTACTCCGCTATGCCTGTGCCAATATGCAAGTACCTCTCTCTATGCATATGCCTCTTTATGCTTTTAGGTCATATGAGTATTATGTATGTACGTATCCCGCTGCTCCCACCATTTTATGTCACTTGTTTTCCCGGGAGAGAGTTGGAATCAACAAGCACATCTTCAAACTTATTATCTGTTGGGATTATTGACTGACTTTTGTCTACACCCCTCCCTTCTGTCTTCCCTTCCATATATCTACTTCTGTCACTCTCTCTATTATTCTATCAACACATACTCTGACAACATTTCCTTTCAACATATAATAAAAGATTTATTAATAAAGAAAACTATGTCCGGTGTGTGTATGGATATTGTCTGTGTAGTTGCTATTGTATTCTATGGTTGTGGACAGAATGAACTCAGAATGTCTATCAGCTGTATCTTCTCGCCAGTCATTCTTCACGATTACAGGACATCACATCAAACAGGACAGAGCTCACCCGGGATGATCCGTAGGCTTGAATCTGATGGTAAATCCGTTTGTGAAATGAAAACAAACTGTTCATCACTGATTCACCGTATTGCTATAAAAGTCCCGTAAGTTTATGACTGTGCCCAAATCGGTTTCATGATATTAATTATCCATCATCAAAAACAGAAAACACCACATTGTCAATGTTCTTCCTATTGTCTATTATGATTATCACTATTGTCTTTGTCTATTCCTTTTACCCTATGTAGGCAAGTCGTATGTAGGTTGAAGTCTCTGCTTGCCCCACCTTAACATCTTTTTCTGTTTAGGAGCCCCGTGGTATATGCGTGTTAGCATACAGTCTTCTGTATTTTTCTTGATGTTAGTATTTGTTCATCTGAACGAACTATTTAGGTTCTTTCTGGATCTAAGTATGTACTTTATTGGTTTACGTAGAGTAGGTTTTTCTTTCTTCTCTAATGTCCCTAGAAACTGGGAACCTGTGGATGAATATAACAAGTCGAGTGGTAAGCGTCCGCCCCTTACTCCTAACTTATGCAAGTGTCCTTCTCCAGCCATAATGACAAGGCTTTCGAAGTCACCATCCGCATAAGACATAAGAATTCACCTCAGTCTAAAACACCCACTAATAATATGTAATGATAAAGGTAATACACGCTCATATATATTCCTATTCTAAAACGATATTTTAATATACCTTATACACATCTCTGTTCCTATATAGAATTAATGTAGATCCACGAATCGAAATTAATCCTCAGCCAAGCACTTTATCCCATTATAAAGGAGGATATTTCTTTTCATTACAGGACACATAATTCTATCTTTCCGTCCAGTTGGGGAACACACACTAAACTGACACAAAGACGTGGCCACTCTCTTTAGATCATCTTTGTCCCATCGTCCTTGACATTGCTGGACAAAGCAAATTCAGACTTCATTATCCCTGGTCAGTGGAAAATTCCAGATCTGGTCTTTTCCGTATATCCCTACCTCCAGAACGCAATAGACTGATCCATGATACTGTCTGTCTTTGTAGCAAACTAATTTTTCCACTCTCCCGGTCACCTGTATTGTAGTCGACTCTCCCGCCTTGACCTATATACATATGCGCTGGTCAATCCGTTGTGTTTTATCCTTCTGTTTCATTAACCCTTCTACTCCCTGGGTATTCGCTGCATACAGTCGTCGATCTGGGATTCACTAACATGCAGCATTTCATGACAATTAGGCCGACACATCCGACTTCTGCGGGCATTTGTTGACCGGGTTAACCTTCCCGGGGATTCGGACTTTCCACGTAATGGATTTGCTATCCAAGCAATATTCCATTTCATGCCTCTGGGAGGCTTGTGTAACCGACATGCCTGTGGTATGAAGTGTATCACTCTAAATACTTCTTCATGTACATTTAAATGTCAACCTGAATACAGTTAAAGTAAGCTGCAGTCGACTTGAGCTTGTTGAAATCTCCATAAAGCTTGTCCTCGAATGAAGCAGGTGTGGGCCAAAATATCTTTCTCTGTTCTGCATATATTGGGCACTCTTGGAGCAAATGTTTAGCTGTCATTTTACCAGTTCCACAATTACATTCATCTGTATCTCCTATCTTTAGTTTGTTGAACAAATGGTATTTCAGCCTGTTATGTCCTGTGCGGAGTCTGAAGATTGCTACTTGTTCTCTTCGGTCGAGTTTGTAATATGCATCATCCTTCTGGTGGCCTGGATGCTCTGATTCCCATTTGGTTCTATAAGTGCTTTTAATCAACCTCTTTGCCTCATTATAGGTTATGTCTATGTCAGGCTGTGGTAGTCGTCCGCCCTCTTTTGCCAGTCTGTCAGCCTCTTCATTTCTAGGTATACTGCAATGTGATGGGATCCACTGTATTACAACTTTTTTGGATTTCTGGCATAGACCATGGAGTGCTGCTCTTAGGTCAGCTAGTTCTGTGCTGTTTTTGCTCTTCAGTATTGAGACAGCTGACTTTGCATCTGTAAAGATAGCTATTTGTGTCTCTTTATTTTCCTCCATCAAGAGCATTTCTGCTGCAGTTTTCAGAGCCTCTACCTCCGCTTTGAAGTTACTTGAAAACTTTCCAGTTGCCACTGAATGTGTTTTTTTCACTCCATTTTTTAAATTTAGGAGAATTCCTCCTCCTCCATTCTCTACTGAATTTTTGGCTGATCCATCTGTATATGCATGGGTCCAATTGCTGCTTGGGTAATGTTCTTTTATGTAGTTTAGGGTTATTTCTCTTCTTTCGGTTTCATGCTGAGTGTTCTTTTTCTCAATACCAGGAATGTTTTCTATCATCTCAGGCAGTTGCTGCTGTCTCCAAGCTAGGAACTTGTCTGCATTGTAAATGGGTTTGACTGTTGATGTGTTAAGAATAGGATCTGACCTAATCCTTCGTTTTGCAGTTTCTACAAAGTTACTACGCTTCAGTCTTCCCTTTCCAAAACCACTAAACCTTTTATACATAGGGTGGTCTGTCAATCTTCTAAATTTTTCAGCTTGTTGCTGGGCTCTGCTATCTCTTCTATCCTGCATTGGTTGTAAACAAGTGATCTTTTCTAATTCATTAATAGGCGTTGTCTTCAGGCTTCCAGTTATGATTCGCATTCCTTGATTTTGGACTCTACTTATTTTGTTAAAGTTTGACTTAGCTGCTGTTGCCCAAGCTGCAATGCCATATTCCAGTACTGGCCTCACCCGTCCAGTAAATAACTTCTTGAGAACTTTCTCATCTGCTCCCCACGTTGTACCAGCAAGCTTTTTCATGATTGCCATTCTTTGCCTTGCTCTTGTTCGATTTTTCTCAACCTGTGTCTTCCATGTCAGGCGACGATCAAAGGTGACTCCTAGATAGTTTGGATTTTCTTCATGGCGCAATATTTTTCCATTCAATACCAGCTTAGGTTGCTGAGTTTTAGTTGAGAGGGAGAACACTGTGCATGTTGTTTTCTCCTCACTTATCTTCACTAGCCATGATTTTGACCAGTCCTCTAGCGCTAATAGGGCTTGCTGTATTCTGCTGTTAGCTGTACTAATATATTCTTCAGATGTCCATATGGCTAAGTCATCTGCAAAGGATGATGTGTGTACTCTGGCTGGAAAATTTTCCGTGATGTCGTTTATATATGCTAGGAATAATGTTGGTGAAAGAACTCCTCCTTGGGGGACACCTTGCTCCAATAGCATCATTTTGCTGGTTTCTTCTTCTTCTTCTTCGTTCATCCGGAGTTTTTTTCGGATGTGATTGCGTTGTGCCTGTTTACAGCAGAGCTGCGTTCTTGCGCCGTTAGGCCGACACATCCGACTTCTGCGGGCATTTGTTGTCTGGGTTAACCTTCCCGGGGGTTTCTTAGGACGTTTGACTCTCACTGTTGTGGTGTTATCCCCCATCCCAGCTGGTCCATATAGAACAGCCAAAGATCCTGGTCAGCCCTCAAGGGAAGGCAGGGGCAGACCATGGGCATTCCCCGCCATCCAAGGAGGCTTCCATACTTGCAGAGCCGATACATAGCGCTCTGGTACTGGGCTCACCCAAGGAATCGTCACGTCCTGCACATGGCTGCTTAGCCTAACTTCCGTATATTGGGCCTTCCGTTCACCATAGGCTGTTCTTCCGGAAACCAGAAGTATGCAGTCTGCAGATGACATCCACACAGTGAGCTTTCGATTCGGACTTTCCATGTAATGGATTTGCTAGCCAAGCAATATTCCATTTCGTGCCACTAGGACACTTTTCCACCTTTTATGAAGCCCACACAGTGGGCTTTTGATTCAGACTTTCCACGTAATGGATTTGCTATCCAAGCAATATTCCATTTCGTGCCACTAGGACACTTTTCCACCTTTTATGAAGCCCACACAATGGGCTTTTGATTTGGACTTTCCACGTAATGGATTTGCTATCCAAGCAATATTCCATTTCATGCCTCTGGGTCTTCATGCACCTTTAAATGTCAACCTGTATATAGATAAAGTAATCTGCGGTCAACTTTAGCTTGTTGATATCTCCATAGAGCTTGTCCTCAAATGAAGCAGGTGTGGGCCAAAATATCTTTCTCTGTTCTGCATACGTTGGGCAATCCTGCAGCAAATGTTTTGCTGTCATTTTTCCAGTTCTACAATTACATTCATCGGTATCTCCTATCTTTAGTTTATTGAACAAGTGGTATTTCAGCCTGTTATGTCCTGTGCGGAGTCTGAAGATTGCTACTTGTTCTCTTCGGTCGAGTTTGTAATATGCATCATCCTTCTGATGGCCTGGATGCTCTGATTCCCATTTGGTTCTATAAGTGCTTTTTATCAACCTCTTTGCCTCATTATAGGTTATGTCTATGTCAGGCTGTGGTAGTCGTCCGCCCTCTTTTGCCAGTCTGTCAGCCTCTTCGTTTCCAGGTATACTGCAATGTGATGGGATCCACTGTATTACAACTTTTTTGGATTTCTGGCATAGACCATGGAGTGCTGCTCTTAGGTCAGTTAGTTCTGTGCTGTTATTGCTCTTCAGTATTGAGACAGCTGACTTTGCATCTGTGAAGATAGCTATTTGCTTCTCTTTATTTTCCTCCATCAGGAGCATTTCTGCTGCAGTTTTCAAAGCCTCTACCTCCGCTTTGAAGTTACTTGAAAATTTTCCAGTTGCCATTGAATGTGTTTTTTTTCGCTCCATTTTTTAAATTTAGGAGAATTCCTCCTCCTCCATTCTCTATTGAATTTTTGGCTGATCCATCTGTATATGCATGGGTCCAATTCCTGCTTGGGTAATGTTCTTTTATGTAGTTTAGGGTTATTTCTCTTCTTTCGGTTTCATGCTGAGTGTTCCTTTTCTCAATACCAGGAATGTTTTCTATCATCTCAGGCAGTTGCTGCTGTCTCCAAGCTGGGAACTTGTGTGCATTGTGTATGGGCTTGACTGTTGATATGTTAAGAATAGGATCTGACCTAATCCTTCGTTTTGCAGTTTCTACAAAGTTGCTACGCTTCAGTCTTCCCTTTCCAAAAGCATTAAATCTGTTGTACATAGGGTGGTCTGTCAATCTTCTAAATTTTTCTGCTTGTTGCTGGGCTCTGCTATCTCTTCTATCCTGCATTGGTTGTAAACAAGTGATTTTTTCTAATTCATTAATAGGCGTTGTCTTCAGGCTTCCAGTTATGATTCGCATTCCTTGATTTTGGACTCTACTTATTTTGTTAAAGTTTGACTTAGCTGCTGTTGCCCAAGCTGCAATGCCATATTCCAGTACTGGCCTCACCCGTCCAGTATATAACTTCTTGAGAACTTTCTCATCTGCTCCCCATGTTGTACCAGCAAGCTTTTTCATGATTGCCATTCTTTGCCTTGCTCTTGTTCGATTTTTCTCAACCTGTGTCTTCCATGTCAGGCGACGATCAAAGGTGACTCCTAGATAGTTTGGATTTTCTTCATGGCGCAATATTTTTCCATTCAATACCAGCTTAGGTTGCTGAGTTTTAGTTGAGAGGGAGAACACTGTGCATGTTGTTTTCTTCTCACTTATCTTCACTAACCATGATTTTGACCAGTCCTCTAGCGCTAATAGGGCTTGCTGTATTCTGCTGTTAGCTGTACTAATATATTCTTCAGATGTCCATATGGCTAAGTCATCTGCAAAGGATGATGTGTGTACTCTGGCTGGAAAATTTTCCGTGATGTCGTTTATATATGCTAGGAATAATGTTGGTGAAAGAACTCCTCCTTGGGGGACACCTTGCTCCAACAGCATCATTTTGCTGGTTTGTCCTTGTACTTTTGTCCTGGCAGTTCTGTTCTCAAGGTAGCGGCTGATCCATTTGAACATTTTCCCACAAACATGCATTTTTTGCAGTTTTACTTTCAGTCCTTCCTTCCATACTTTATCAAATGCTTTTTCTAAATCTATCCAGACCGCTAGTGTGTGCTTTTTCTCTTGGAAGGCATCCTCTATTTCCTGAGCTATATAGGTTATTTGATCTTCAGTGGATCTGTACTTTCTGAATCCTGCTTGGTGAGGTGTTAAGAGTTGGTTTTCTTCCAGATGCCATGTTAGCCTGCCATTGATAATGCGTTCCATTAATTTTCCTACACAGCTAAGAAGACTGATAGGTCGATAGCCATTTGGTTCTTCCAGGTCTTTTCCTTTCTTTGGGACTGGTATTAGTATAGCTTCATTCCATGCCTGTGGGACTATTCCCCTCTTCCAGCTGTAATTTAGGACTGCTAGTAGTTTCTTTTTTGCCTTAGTGCCTAGTCCTATTAGCATTTCATTTGTGATTCCATCCTTTCCTGGTGATGTCTTCTTTTTTAGGGTATTCATTGCCTGTTCCACTTCTTCCATTGTTAGATTTGCCATCATATATTCTGCTGCTGTCTCTGTATATCTATGATGTATCTGTTTATCTTTGATTGCTTTCTTCTGTTCGGCTGTAATATCAATGTGGTTTGCACTGGCATAGTGTTCCATTAGTGCATTTGCAGCCTTTTTTCCTGTAAGCAAGGCATTTCCTTGTTTAATTGTTATTTGTTTGTTTCTAGGTCCTTCATTGTTCATGGCTTTCACTAGTTTCCATAGTTTGTTTCCATCCCTGTCAAAATTCAGGTTTTCTGTTTTTTTCCTCCATTAATCTCTTGTTGTTTGATTTACTGTTCTTTTATATTTTGCTGAGATGGCTTTGAGAGAGATGTTCGCTTCAATTGTTTGTTCTCTCTCTGCGGTCTTCCTAGCATCTTCAACTTTGTCCTCCAAAATTTGTAGTTCTTCAGTCCAGTATGGTTTGTAATTTTTCCTCGCTCCTCTTGGAATAGACTCAGTGGCCGCCTGTATTATTGCTCTGTTTAGACTTTCCACCATTTGCTTCATGTTGCCATATCGTGTATTTATGTTTTCACAATATTTGTCTGTTAGTATGGCAAATCTGTCCCAATCTGCTCGTTTGTAATTCCAACGGGGCAAAGGCTTTTGCTCCTGTGGAACATACTCCATATTTATTACAAGCTTGATTGGTCTGTGGTCACTACCTGCTAATTGGTCAAGCACATGGCGATCGATTTTGTGGAGGATGTCTCCTGTGCAGAAAGCTAATTCTGGAGTAGAAGTGGTAATCCATCTTCTGGAGTAGAAGCTCGGTGTGTCATCCGCTTTGTTGAGTAGATGGAGATTTGAGTCTATTTCCCAGTCCTCCACTTCATCTCCTCTTTTGTCAGTATCTGGGTATCCCCATCTTTCTGAACAGCTATTAAAGTCTCCGACAACAATGCAATTTGTGTCAGTTATTTCCATGTTTGAGAGTGTAAGATCCTTATCTGCCGGGCTATACAGATTGTAAATTCTTATTTTCACGTTCTTTATCATTATATCAACACCTATAATTTCCGTTTGGATGTCAGAGATCACAGATACTTCGCTGCAGGGTATTGTATTTCGTGTAAGTATTACAACTCCTCCTTTGTGTCCTTCGCGGTCGAAACGTGTGTCCTGATATCCCTCGACTGAAAATGTGCGATTGGCATTGAGGTGTGTCTCTTGAATGCATGCCACATCTATTCTATCTTTATGAAAACGCTGTGTTAGGGAGGCTTTCTTGTTATAAACTCCTTCGGCATTCCATTGTAGTATGTTGAGTGTCCGGGGTGTTTGGTCAATAGCTCTTAACCTACTCCTCTGTGCCTTGACTCCACAGCACAGGGGAAGGTGACCACCAGTAGTCATGGGTGGACCCCCTCGAGGCAGGGGGCCCGGCACTATCACCGCCTGATGGGACTTCACGGGATTAGCACCATAACGATTAATTTTCATCTGTGGCATCATGAAATGATAAAGTTACGTTGCACTTCTTTGTCAAGCCTGTGGCTCAGTACATCCGATTTCGACAAGCATTTGTTCGGGATGCTTTCCCTAGCCTTTGACTGTCCCCAGTCTACCTACAAGGCAGCAGGTTTGTACGTCTCTTCGTCTGGTCCCTCTCCCTTGACCTGTCCGACATGGGTGACCCTACCAGTAGCTGTGCTACCGTCGGCATAGCTCTTGGGGTCATTGGAACGCTCAAGCCCCTCTACCTCGTCAAGGTGGACGCACGGCAGAGGGGGCGTAATGGCTTGACTCTTGCCTGCAGTGCCGATAGTCTTGGGTTCAATTCGCATCAGGACGGTTTTATTTTTCCTGTTCTTATTGCTTCACGTGATTTAATGTCTATTAATGGACTGACTATAAGTTTTAATATGTTACTATTAGCGCCTCTCCAATGTTCTGTCGCTAATACGTCTTGCACTGCATGACTTAGATGTGTGTTTCTATCCTGGTTTAGTCGCGTTTGTTCTATATTTGGCACTGCTGCATATTTATGTTCAAGACGAAGTATTTAAATGATCATATATGTTATTCGTCTCTTGTTTGTCTGTTTCCCCATTTTTGATAGGTTATATATATGTTACAATGCGTGAGAAACAGTGAAAGTAACGAAACGAGGTTGCAGGTGTGAGGTCGGAGTAAGGCAGATGTGGGGCCAAGGGGGTTAATTAAGAAGTCCCAAGCTAATGGGGGAGCCAGAAAACAGTGGAATTGTAGTGCATACGCACGTCAAGATTAAATCACCGGTGGGAAGGTGGAACGTGCTAGTAGACGGATAGACAAAGGAAAACCCCAAAATGGAATGTCGGGGGAATCGGTAAATGGGATCAAGGGTGAAATAGAGGAGCCTATAAAAAGAGAAGTAAGTGATGGGCACGGGGATTTGAGTTTTGGGGAAGTTAGACGTGGGCAAGTGAGGAAAACGTGGCCCAAACGGATAGACTCAGGAGAGTTGGTAATCCTCGGTCTAACTGATAGTTTGTCGTAACAGTCCTTTTTATCGCGGTGGTATAAAGGCTTGTGGAAAGCAGTGTTGAACTCCACAGGCGTGCAAAGGATATATGTAGATCTGTTATGAATATTCCAGAATAGTGCAGTGTATTGTGTTCATTTATAGTTAATAAATCTCATGTGTTTGTAAACCGGTGTTCTACAGTGATTCATAGTTGTTGATAAATAGTCCGGCACAATATTCACACTGACATACCCTCAACACAAATCACAGCCACTTCTATCTGTCACCAGCATTGTGACAAAATGTTATTATCAAATGTGCTCCATGATCATATTTCTGGCCATGACGACTGTCATGGTGTCTTTGCTGTGAGGTTAACTCTTTACCCATCGCGATATCAGCGATACAAGGTGAGGCTCTTAACTCCCAATGTATCAGAGATACAATGTGTTGTCTCTATCATTCAATGTATCAACGATTATGAAGCGTCTTCTGTAACCATCAAAGTATCTTTGATAGGATTTAAAGTCTGTAACTATCAACATATTCTATTAATGATTTGTGAAACTTAAAAATTGCCTAGAAAACAAACCTGGAGTTAATTTAAACGTTCTAGAAACGATGTGCGACATTTTAAAGTCTGTAATTATACAAATGTCTTCGATGAAAGTCAGTAACTGTCAAGCAATGTTAGATATGATTTCTATGTAACTATCAAGCAATCTTTGGTACTGTCTGTGACTGCATGATCTCACATTACCCTGTTCATTATGTTGCATATATCTACGTGTATCAACAAAACCTGGCAGATACTGAGCACCTGTGGGATTGCTGGGGTGAAATGGTGTTGATTCTACACAAAATTAGAAGCCGCCATTTAATCTAATTGAAATCTTGAGAACGAGGAATTCTCTCAGCCAGCTCTTTAACGTTCAGGGATACTACCGTCCCAGCAAGAGTTCCCATAATGTTATGATTACGCCTTAATATAATGAAAGGCACACTAGGGTTCCGAATGTAATAAAATCAATATCTTCAACATGAACTCAGCAGAAATATAACCCACACACAGTTCAGTAACACCGAAGTGTGAAGGTGCAGGATGAATGCAAGCATACTGCAGTTACCTGGACAATAATGAATTGCTATTGTAAAATTGAATGGGGAGGAAAGTAACCTAAATGAATACCCCATGGTGTGTAAAGAGAATGTGCTTTCAGATTGCGTGCAGTGATTTCGTGTAAAGCAGTTCTTGTGAAGAAACCCCGCGGAGGTAATAATGGTACAGACAACGGGTCTGTGTTGAAGCAACTGTTAAGATGGCGGGTTGACTTGAATAGATGTTGAAACAACTGTGGAGATGGCGGCTTTACTAGTGGCTGAAGCAACTGTAGAGGCGGTGGGTTGACTAGAAGCTGAGGCAATGTGGAGGCAGCGGGTTGACTAGAGGCTGAGGCAATGTGGAAGCAGCGGGTTGACTAGAGGCTGAAGCATTTTGGAAGGGGTGGGTTGACTAGAGGCTAAAGCAACTGTGGAGGCGGCGGGTTTGAACAGAGGCTGAAGCAACTATGGAGGCGGCGGGTTGACTAGAGTGAAACAACTGTGGGGGCGGCGGGTCGACTAGAGTGAAACAACTGTGGAGGAGGCGGGTTGACTAGAGGCTGAAGCAAATGTGGAGGCGGCGGGTTGACTAGAGTGAAACAACCGTGTAGGCGGCGTGTTGACTAGAGTGAAACAACTGTGGAGGCGGCGGGTTGACTAGAGGCTGAAGCAACTTTGGAGGCGGCGGGTTGACTAGAGGCTTAAGCAACTGTAAAGGCGGCGAGTTGACTAGAGGCTGAAGCAAATGTGGAAGCGGCGGGTTGACTAGAGGCTGAAGCAATTGTGGAGGCGGCGGGTTGACTAGAGGCTTAAGCAACTGTAGAGGCGGCGAGTTGACTAGAGGCTGAAGCAACTGTAGAGGCGGTGGGTTGACTAGAGGCTGAAACAACCGTGGAGGCGGTGGGTTGACTAGAGGCTGAAGCAACTGTAGAGGCGGCGGGTTGTGTAGAGGCTGGGAAATGTCAAGGACTCGTTTACACGCCTTAAGGCACATTAGGTATATAGTGCAAGCCCCATATTGAATCGACCAATCAGCGCTCGGTGGCTGATGTGGGCGGTATCTCGCCTTTACTTCTGCAGACATTTCCTGGTACCCATGTTCGCACTGCCTAGAGACTAGACAGAAGGTCGTGACTGTCACCAGCTGCACTCACGTGAGCAAGTGGACACCTGAAGTGTCCGGGTAGATAGTAATGTACATTGATAGGTAGATACAATAGTCACCATTTCCGCTTCCCTCCTGTCAAATAGGAGCAGTGTTAATTTTATTGTGCGTGTTTTATTTCGTTGTTTATCTGTTTGTGTTGTCCTGTCCTTGACAAAGGTTCTTAGAACCGACACGTTGGGTAGTCCTTTGTCTTCTTCTTCTTCTTCTTCTTCTTCTTCTTCTTCTTCTTCTTCTTCTTCTTCTTCTTCTTCTTCTTCTTCTTCTTCTTCTTCTTCTTCTTCTTCTTCTTCTTCTTCTTCTTCTTCTTCTTCTTCTTCTTCTTCTTCTTCTTCTTCTTCTTCTTCTTCTTCTTCTTCTTCTGCGTTCATATCCTTTGTGTTCAATATCATTTATGTTTAGTTTATTACTCCATTATTATATATTTATTGACTGTTTCTGATTTTGGATGTTTTCACCTGCGTATGGAGACCTTTGTTAGGTATGTACATTGTGTCTGTGTTTAGTATCTCTTCATTTCGCATTAGCTACATATACCTAATTGTTTGCATTTCATATTGTTATATCCTGCTGCAGGTGCTGCTTCTTTTAGTTTGTCTGCAGCTGTTCCATTACGTGACAATTAAACATGTTGACATCATGAGACAAGATGACGCTAAAGACGACTCGACGACGGTGAAGACGACGACGACGACGACGACGAAGAAGAAGAAGAAGAAGAAGAAGAAGAAGAAGAAGAAGAAGAAGAAGAAGAAGAAGAAGAAGAAGAAGAAGAAGAAGAAGATATTTTACAACGCTGTCTCTACATATTATATAACAAAGATATTCCCTATACAAAAATGAATGTCTTCTATTATTCATGCAATCGCCGGGTGCTTGAAACGGCAACCTCTACTGCAACCAAGAAAGTCTCCAGTTACCTCCCATACAAAAGTTAACAGAAATGTTAGTTGTCATGTCACGTTATCTCCCTTAAATGTCGAGGTTATTTCCCCTGACAATATGAATTTAGAATGAACCTGGCACTTGCTCGGCGCAGAGTAAACAACAATATCCGGAGCATAATATCAGGACTGACCTAAATAATTGGCAACAAGATAACTCGGCCAGAAATTGTGAGACTGGGTACAAGTGTTTGTGCGTGTAATTTCATCTCTCCGGGAAGAAAAGGGTAACCCACTTCATTCATGTTCGCTGTTGTATTCCATTGTACCGGAAACAATAACATTGACAGACGACACCCGTTGAACCCGAGAAGCCTTGACATTTACAAAGTGAATATGTCTGGGTAAAACTCATTTCCGTTTGCAGAAAACGGTTTCTTCTTCTTCATCATTTGTTCCTCTACCTTCTCTTCCTTATTATCAATTGTTTCTTTTCGCATGCTCGCTTTGAGCACGACCTAGTCTATACATGTGCTACCACCACCACTAGTGGCTGCCACTTCTAGGGAGTGCACTGGAAGGCATTTTGCGTGTGGGATAGCTTTCCCTATTACCAGTGTCCCTCGCCATCAAGGGAACCCACTCTGATTTTTGAGATACTTGTAATTCATCTCATCTCATCATGTTTTTCTCGTACCATGCGGTGTTGCGGTGAAGTATACACAGCGGGAGAGTGCCCGCTTATGGGCTTCATGTATCGATATTCCCATGAACTCTGCTATTCCCTGCGTCCATCGTTTACGTGGTCGGCCTCTTCCTCTGCTTCCATCTGGTCTGTACAGTATTGCTTGCTGTGGTATATTGTTAGTTGATAACCTACTTACATGGCCAAACCATTTGACTTGTTGCCTTCTAATAAAATCTAGCGCAGCTATAACCGCCACTTTAATCCTGATTTTTTTTTTTTTTTTTCATTTCTGATCTTATCTCTTCTTGATACAATGAGTATTTTACTTGTAATTGTCATCCCCAATTCAAGGATGAAAAGTCAACATTTAAGTTCACACATTATTAAAATAATTCTATTGTTTATCCCTTTTCTCATCGTCTGTTTGTCTTCATCTTGGCTCCTATGTTGAATGAGCTGCCAGTTAGCTATAAATATCCCGGGTTGTCTTGCTGGTATCAACAGACAATTACAAGGTCTGTCATCATTGAATAAGAATTTTTTTTATATATATTAAATTACAGAGGCTTTCCTGGGTCCATAATTTGTCCCCATATATTGTTCCCAGATGTTTTCCCTATAAGTTGTCCCCATATTTCCCCTCTGCTGTGTGTCCACCGTGACGAGGTAGAGGGGCTTGTGCGTCCCAATGACCCCAAGAGCTATGCCGACGGTAGCACAGCTACTGGTAGGGCCACCCATGTCGGACAGGTCAAGGGAGAGGGACCAGACGAAGAGACACACAAACCTACTGCCTTGTAGGTAGACTGGGGACAGTCAAAGGCTAGGGAAAGCACCCCAAATACATGCTTGTCGAAATCGGATGTACTGAGCCACAGGCTTGACAAAGCAGTGCAACGTGAAACCTGCTGCCTTGTAGGTAGACTGGGGACAGTCAAAGGCTAGGGAAAGCATCCCGAATAAATGCTTGTCGAAATCGGATGTACTGAGCCACAGGCTTGACAAAGCAGTGCAACGTAACTTAATTCATGATGTCACAAATCAAAATTAATCGATATGGTGCTAATCCCGTGAAGTCCCATCAGGCGGTGATAGTGCCGGGCCCCCTGCCTCGAGGGGGTCCACCCATGACTACTGGTGGTCACCTTCCCCTGTGCTGTGGAGTCAAGGCACAGAGGAGTAGGTTAAGAGCTATTGACCAAATACCCCGGACACTCAACATACTACAGTGGAATGCCGAAGGAGTTTACAAGAAGAAAGACTCCCTAACACAGCGTCTTCATAAAGATAGAATAGATGTGGCATGCATTCAAGAGACACACCTCAACGCCAATCACAAATTCTCAGTCAGAGGATATCAGGCCACACGTTTCGACCGCGAAGGACACAAAGGAGGAGTTCTAATACTTACACGAAATACAATACCTTGCAGCGAAGTATCTGTGATCTCTAACAACCAAACGGAAATTATAGGTGTTGATATAATGATAAAGGACGTGAAAATAAGAATCTACAATCTGTATAGCCCAGCAGATAAGGACCTTACACTCTCAAACATGAAAATAACTGACACAAACTGCATTATTGTCGGAGACTTTAATAGCCGTTCAGAAAGATGGGGATACCCAGATACTGACAAAAGAGGAGATGAATTGGAGGACTGGGAAATAGACTCAAATCTCCATCTACTCAACAAAGCGGATGACACACCGAGCTTCTACTCCAGAAGATGGCTTACCACTTCTACTCCAGACTTAGCTTTCTGCACAGGAGACATCCTCCACAAAATCGATCGCCATGTGCTGAACCAATTAGCAGGTAGTGACCACAGACCAATCAAGCTTGAAATGAATATGGAGTATGTTCCACAGGAGCAAAAGCCCTTGCCCCGCTGGAATTACAAACGAGCAGATTGGGACAGATTTGCCATACTAACAGACAAATATTGTGAAAACATAAATACACGATATGGCAACATAAAGCAAATGGTGGAAAGTCTAAACAGAGCGATAATACAGGCAGCCACTGAGTCCATTCCAAGAGGAGCGAGGAAAAATTACAAACCATACTGGACTGAAGAACTACAAAGTTTGGAGGACAAAGTTGAAGATGCCAGGAAGACAGCAGAGAGAGAACAAACAATTGAAGCAAACATCTCTCTCAAAGCCATCTCAGCAAAATATAAAAGAACAGTAAATCAAACAACAAGAGATTGTTGGAGGGAAAAAACAGAAAACCTGAATTTTGACAGGGATGGAAACAAACTATGGAAACTAGTGAAAGCCATGAACAATGAAGGACCTAGAAACAAACAAATAACAATTAAACAAGGAAATGCCTTGCTTACAGGCAAAAAGGCTGCAAATGCACTAATGGAACACTATGCAAATGCAAACCACATTGATATTACAACCGAACAGAAGAAAGCAATCAAAGACAAACAGATGCATCATAGAAATAAAGAGACAGCAGCAGAATATATGATGGCAAATCTAACAATGGAAGAAATGGAACAGGCAATGAATACCCTAAAAAAGAAGAAATCACCAGGAAAGGATGGAATCACAAATGAAATGCTAATAGGACTAGGCACCAAGGCAAAGAAGAAACTACTAGCAGTCCTAAATAACAGCTGGAAGAGAGGAATAGTCCCACAGGCATGGAAGGAAGCTATACTAATACCAGTCCCAAAGAAAGGAAAAGACCTGGAAGAACCAAATGGCTATCGACCTATCAGTCTACTTAGCTGTGTAGGAAAATTAATGGAACGCATTATCAATGGCAGGCTAACATGGCATCTGGAAGAAAACAAACTCTTAACACCACACCAAGCAGGATTCAGAAAATACAGATCCACTGAAGATCAAATAACGTATATAGCTCAGGAAATAGAGGATGCCTTCCAAGAGAAAAAGCACACACTAGCAGTCTGGATAGATTTAGAAAAAGCATTTGATAAAGTATGGAAGGAAGGACTGAAAGTAAAACTGCAAAACATGCATGTTTGTGGAAAAATGTATAAATGGATCAGCCACTACCTTGAGAACAGAACTGCCAGGACAAAAGTACAAGGAAAAACAAGCAAAATGATGCTGCTGGAGCAAGGTGTCCCCCAAGGAGGAGTTCTTTCACCAACATTATTCCTAGCATATATAAATGACATCACAGAAAATTTTCCAGCCAGAGTACACACATCCTCCTTTGCAGATGACCTAGCCATATGGACATCTGAAGAATATATTAGTACAGCTAACAGCAGAATACAGCAAGCCTTATTAGCGCTAGAGGACTGGTCAAAATCATGGCTAGTGAAGATAAGTGAGGAGAAAACAACATGCACAGTGTTCTCCCTCTCAAATAAAACTCAGCAACCTAAGCTGGTATTGAATGGAAAAATATTGCGCCATGAAGAAAATCCAAACTATCTAGGAGTCACCTTTGATCGTCGCCTGACATGGAAGACACAGGTTGAGAAAAATCGAACAAGAGCAAGGCAGAGAATGGCAATCATGAAAAAGCTTGCTGGTACAACGTGGGGAGCAGATGAGAAAGTTCTCAAGAAGTTATATACTGGACGGGTGAGGCCAGTACTGGAATATGGCATTGCAGCTTGGGCAACAGCAGCTAAGTCAAACTTTAACAAAATAAGTAGAGTCCAAAACCAAGGAATGCGAATCATAACTGGAAGCCTGAAGACAACGCCTATTAATGAACTAGAAAAGATCACTTGTTTACAACCAATGCAGGATAGAAGAGATAGCAGAGCCCAGCAACAAGCAGAAAAATTTAGAAGATTGACAGACCACCCTATGTACAACAGATTTAATGGTTTTGGAAAGGGAAGACTGAAGCGTAGCAACTTTGTAGAAACTGCAAAACGAAGGATTAGGGCAGATCCTATACTTAACATATCAACAGTCAAGCCCATACACAATGCAGACAAGTTCCCAACTTGGAGACAGCAGCAACTGCCTGAGATGATAGAAAACATTCCTGGTATTGAGAAAAAGAACACTCAGCATGAAACCGAAAGAAGAGAAATAACCCTAAACTACATAAAAGAACATTACCCAAGCAGGAATTGGACCCATGCATATACAGATGGATCAGCCAAAAATTCAATAGAGAATGGAGGAGGAGGAATTCTCCTAAATTTAAAAAATGGAGTGAAAAAAACACATTCAATGGCAACTGGAAAATTTTCAAGTAACTTCAAAGCGGAGGTAGAGGCTTTGAAAACTGCAGCAGAAATACTCCTGATGGAGGAAAATAAAGAGAAGCAAATAGCTATCTTCACAGATGCAAAGTCAGCTGTCTCAATACTCAAGAGCAATAACAGCACAGAACTAACTGACCTAAGAGCAGCACTCCATGGTCTATGCCAGAAATCCAAAAAAGTTGTAATACAGTGGATCCCATCACATTGCTGTATACCTGGAAACGAAGAGGCTGACAGACTGGCAAAAGAGGGCGGACGACTACCACAGCCTGACATAAACATAACCTATAATGAGGCAAAGAGGTTGATAAAAAGCACTTATAGAACCAAATGGGAATCTGAGCATCCAGGCCATCAGAAGGATGATGCATATTACAAACTCGACCGAAGAGAACAAGTAGCAATCTTCAGACTCCGCACAGGACATAACAGGCTGAAATACCACTTGTTCAATAAACTAAAGATAGGAGATACCGATGAATGTAATTGTAGAACTGGAAAAAATGACAGCAAAACATTTGCTGCAGGATTGCCCAACGTATGCAGAACAGAGAAAGATATTTTGGCCCACACCTGCTTCATTTGAGGACAAGCTCTATGGAGATATCAACAAGCTCAAGTTGACCGCAGCTTACTTTAACTACATACAGGTTGACATTTAAAGGTGCATGAAGACCCAGAGGCATGAAATGGAATATTGCTTGGATAGCAAATCCATTATGTGGAAAGTCCAAATCGAAAGCTCGCTGTGTGGGCTTCATAAAAGGTGGAAAAGTGTCCTAGTGGCACGAAATGGAATATTGCTTGGATAGCAAATCCATTACGTGGAAAGTCCGAATCAAAAGCCCATTGTGTGGGCTTCATAAAAGGTGGAAAAGTGTCCTAGTGGCATGAAATGGAATATTGCTTGGATGGCAGATCCATTACGTGGAAAGTCCGTATCTGGAGCCCACTGTGTGGACTTCGTAAAAGGTGGAAAAGTGTCCTAGTGGCACGAAATGGAATATTGCTTGGATAGCAAATCCATTACATGGAAAGTCCGAATCGAAAGCTCACTGTGTGGATGTCATCTGCAGACTGCATACTTCTGGTTTCCGGAAGAACAGCCTATGGTGAACGGAAGGCCCAATATACGGAAGTGAGGCTAAGCAGCCATGTGCAGGACGTGACGATTCCTTGGGTGAGCCCAGTACCAGAGCGCTATGTATCGGCTCTGCAATTATGGAAGCCTCCTTGGATGGCGGGGAATGCCCATGGTCTGCCCCTGCCTTCCCTTGAGGGCTGACCAGGATCTTTGGCTGTTCTATATGGACCAGCTGGGATGGGGGATAACACCACAACAGTGAGAGTCAAACGTCCTAAGAAACCCCCGGGAAGGTTAACCCGGTCAACAAATGCCCGCAGAAGTCGGATGTGTCGGCCTAACGGCGCAAGAACGCAGCTCTGCTGTAAACAGGCACAACGCAATCACATCCGAAAAAAAACTCCGGATGAACGAAGAAGAAGAAGAAGAAGTCCCCATATTTTCCCCCACATATATTGTCCCCATATACCATCCGACGAGTTCTATATGGTTTCAGAGGAAAATGCAAAGAATACCACGGACAGACAGAAAAGCCAATGAGCAAGTCCTACAAGAAACACATGAAAACCATAAACTGATTAGAGAAATTAGAAGTATACAGTCAAGCTGTTTTGGGAACGTTATGAGGAGAAATAAATGGGTTAGCCATTGTTAATCCACACTCACAGAGTTAGTTTGTATCAGGCCGCGCAAACTTCCCTCCAATGTCTAACTTTTGATTTGAAGAGATGTTAAAACAGGACAAGCTTGACAAGATTTGTTTTCTATTTATTTAATCATTAATTGTATGAGATCATATACAGAAAGGCCCCGCTATATGTCGCTTCGGTTTACGTCGTTTAGCTATAGCGTCGTTGTCACAATGCGAAATAACTTCACTTTACATTGCTACGTTCCTCCATAACGCCGGCGCCTGTGTTGCTATGTTGCGTTAACGTGTTAACAAGTTTATCGTGTCATCACCCATAATTATGAGTTCAAAGAGCTCAGTAAGAGCTGATAGTGTGTCTGGCTGTAAGAGAACCAGGAAAAGTGTTACTCTTGATGTGAAGATAGACGTGTTACGTCGTTTTGAGGCTGGCGATCGGGCTGTTGATATCAGTAAAGCCCATGGTTTGCTTCCATCCACGGTAAGGATAATTCGTGCAGGTGTTGACAAAATCAAAGAGGGTGCTAAAAACGTAACCCCTTTGAGAGCTTCAAAGATCACTCGTACCAGAAGTACTCTTATGGAGAATATGGAAGCACTATTGGCCGCCTGGATTGAAGACCAGAACCTATGGAATATGCCTGTGAGCAAGATGGCTATCTAAGAGAAAGAAAAGTCTTTCTATGAAGATCTAGCTAAGAAAGTTGGTGAGAGCAGTACTAGTGCTGATGATAGTTTTGGAGCGAGACGTGGTGTTAATGCCTCTACGTCCCAATAACTCTACCGCTCGTCCTCCAACCCACCTCTGTTTAGCCAATAAATATCAACAACCATCAAAATAATCATTACATACTACACCGTATTTCATTTAATTCTATGGGAAATAGCGTTTGGCTATACGTCGTTTTACTTAAAGTCGCGTTTTTCAAGAACGTAACCCCGACGTTAACCTGGGCCGTCCTGTAATGTGTTTCAATTCTCTCAGTGTGCCATCGGAAATCATTCCACGTGCCACGTGTTGCACATGTGCTGTAGATTGCCGACGACTGCTCTACAATACCAAGTGACCTTTCACCTCAAGACACATGAAAGTAATACAGTGTGACCAATTACAGACTTGGGCATGTTAGTTGTCTTGTGTATATTTCGTTATGTCGATAGTACAGTATATGATGTTACGTCTGTCATTCACATCATCATCACACTTCACATGATAGGCAGCTGGCCTTACATGTACAATAATTAATTACATGTCCATACACATATTACCAAGGGACATTATCCGACCAACATGGACAAATAGGTGAAATTACATCCCCTTGATTGAGCATGTTACGCATTCACAAATGACTGGCACATAAATAATTAATTGATACGTGAATCATGCGAGTTGTTTTGTTTGTGTCACACATAATTGTTGTAGACTGCGACGGGGCTGGCTGGAGTACTGTTGTATGTTGTGCTCAAGACCCAAGGTGCGGTTTGATTAGGTGCATAAATGTTGTATATCCTTTCCAGAATGTTGCGGTCAACCCCAAGATCAGGTGAACGAGAAATCAACGTTGTAGTCCAACTGACTGGACCGATGTATTTATTGAGCTCCGTATCACGCCGTCAGCGTACCGAAAGTTTAGATGCAAGCGCATTAAGTCCCGCGGCCACGAGGACAGATATAACTGAAGCGATCGACCTGGCCGACAGGATAAGGTCACTCCATTTCTTAAACTTCCGGTGCGCTAACGGCGGGGTAGCAGTATCAACGCCTACACCGGTCAGCTGGACTTTATTGTTCAGTAAGCACAGGCAAAAATGTGAAAGTACAATTGCCTAGAAGAGCAACCTGCGTGTGAGGCTGATCACAAAGGATATGCAACATGTAAACTACTGCAGCATCGATAGAACTACGAGTCAGTACAGGACCCGTGTACACGCCCAAGCCGCATTGGGCAGATGGTGCTAGACTCATACTTGTATAGACCCAAGTTGAGTGCAGCTAAGATCGGACACCATTGCACTCAGGATACATTCGCTCCGCCCCCTCGCTCAACTGCCAGCGTAGAGCCATACTACTAATGGTTCCAAGTGCCATTAGATTGAAAGTTCTCCTGGTCTTCTCTCTCAGTTTTGAAATTCGTCCAGAGCCCCTGCCGATCCCCCGCCATGTCATTCTCTCCATATACGGGTGCTCAGTCTGTTCTACCGCTTTCTCCACCTGGTTCTACAGGCGTCCGACCACCGTTACCTTGTAAATAGGTAATCTACCATCATTGGGTATATAATGTTTGATGACACTGGCTACCTCATGTTTGATATTACTGGCTGCCTAATGTTAGATGTCACTGGCTACCTAATGCTAGATGTGACTGTCTTCCTAATGTTAGATTTCACTGGCTACATAATGTTTGATATCATTGGTTCCCTAAAGGTTAATGTCACTGGCTACTTACCGTTTGATGTCACTCGACACCTCATGTTTAGTGTCACTGTCTACTTATCGTTTGATGTCACTGACTACCAAATGTTTGATGTCACTTTCTACCTAATTTGTCTATGTCATTGGCCACTTACTGTTATCTGTAACAGGTAACCTAATGTGTGAAGGATCAGATAGGATTCCTCTAAGTGCCCTAAACCTGGAACCTATGCGGCTGGGTTTGATTAAGACCTCGCTACACTGACAGTGCATGTGCGTGTTAGAGCGAGGGCTCGATGTCAGTTCTCGACGGTTCACCATAGGAGGGAGAGACTGACCATCTAAAGCTCTGTGCACTTGTGTCTAAAACTGTGATAGCCCTAACACTTCACATACCGACAACATGTTCCTGTTAGGGGACTTCGACCCACTACTACCAAGAGACTTGCTCCTGTAGCGTTGGTTTGATGGGTACAATAGAATTATTGTGATTGTTTGCTGGGATTAAACAAAACAGATTATCTCTTGTGGAGATAGAAAAATCGCCTTTTAGGGGGTTGGTAAACAATACTATAGATTCATATTGAATGCGGAGACATTTAAGAGGTACAAAATCACAATGTAAGTAGTCAAACATTCTAAACCACGAAGTAAGTAACCAATCATGTTACAACACAAACTAAGTAGCTAAACATGACAAAGCACAAACTATACTAGGATCGCCACCAGAAGAAACCAATCAGCATGTTCAAGACTTTCTTGTTTGGGTTCCGGATGTTGAATACCGGCATTAACGACCTTGACCAAGCAGCTAAAAACATGGCATGATTCAACACAATTCAAAGATAACATTCACGGAATTCACATCGGCGACATTCCGGGTGAGATACACCTTAATACGCTTACCAGGAAGACATAGTAACCTACTGACTAGCACGCCTGCCTACCAAGTCATTAATCCGGGTGTTTCTAATGTTTCTTCCTGGTTTACACCAAGGTCGTCGTGCCAATGTCTTTGCACAGGTGGTAGATGAAATATCTCCATATGGTGCCCTTGTTCGGTTAATGATTTTCTGTGGGATCCCATTGTGATGCATCAGCCTCCAAAGGAATTTCCTATCAATGCTGTCCTTTTCATAACCCACAAACCCAATATAACCCAATGCGTGTACAATCTTTGCTCTGTTATTATGCGCATCTAGCAATCTGGTCAATGTAGGACCTGTTTGGTCGGAAGCCAGCCTGTTCGTCCTTTAGCTCTTTCTCCACGGCATATCTTAATCTCTCCAGGATGATCCTGCTTAATATTTTCTCAGGAACTGACAAAAACATTATCCCTCTAAAACTTCACACCCCCGCAGGTCCCATTTCGTAGACAACTTCACCAGATATCCATCTCTCTGGCCGGCAGGTATTTCTTCGGTCTCCCAAACTCTACTAAATAATTTGTTCAGTAGTTTTTTTGTTTTTTTGTCCATGTGTCTATGCGGACTTTGATAGTCTCTGCTGGGGTAAAATCATGGGTAGATGGAACACCTCTAGCACAAGGTTACTTAGGTCACAGAGAGACCATGTGCCATGATCTCTTTCTTTTCACGTGTCCTTACTCCGACCCTTGGTGAGTTTATAACTTTACATTTTTATGTCGTTTCGATGTCCGCTGATGTCCACCTCTTTCCTCGTGTCTTGTGTCCCCTCCTCCGATGTCCGCTGATGTCCACCTCTTTCCTCGTGTCTTGTATCCCCTCCTCCGTGTCACAACCTTGAAGCAGCGGAGTATCCCAAAGACCACCAGAGCCAGGCGGACATTGATTGATTGATTGATTTAGGAATCGACATCACAGCATTCGGGGCTCCGTCCCCATCCTCAGCAGCCAGCGAAGAGTTCGAGCACTAATAGTACCAGTAGCAATCTGATTATATGTCCGTCTCGCCTTTCCTCTGAGCGGACATTAGCGTAGTTAGCATATACTCTATGATCATCATCATGTATCTTAACTAACTGGCCTAGGCATTCATGTGGCTCCACAGATCTTTGTCCTTGGTGCTCTGAATCAACTCTGGTGATGATTTTACTCCATACCAGTCTCAGTCCATAAGGCATAATTTCTCATTGTCTATCGCTACTTCTTTGTCAACTGATCTTTCCTTTTCCTGTTCTCCAATGTCTCTCTTCTCACCACGTGACCAAAGAATGCTTTTTGCCACTTTCTTATTAATATATATAATGTTCTAGTTTCATTAGCCTCTTCCAGACAACCGTTGTTAGTTACTCTGACAGCCCAAGGTATTCGCAACATTCGTCTCAGGAACCGTTTAGGCATATCCCGAGTGTTTCGATGTTCTCGACTGAGCTCAACTCAACTTGTCTCAGCAACCACATCTCCATTGTTTTTAAGCTCTTCCTAATTTGTTCATCCGGGTTCCAAAATTAAGGGAATTACGACAGCGTATGCAGCATCGAGCAGGGGGGTATCTGGAGACCAGACGCATAGATCAACAGATACTTGCTGTCTTTAAGAAGACTAGAAAAAGTCGACAGTCTGGGAAAGCACGTCTGGTGAAATCGGAAATCACGCACCAGGGACTTAACGAAACAATACCACTTAACTCCATTCATGAATGCACGTTCTTGGTCACTCTATATCTTCTAATGTATACGTTGAGTCATGCCATTGCGTCAGTGCCTCTCCCAACTTTCAGCCGTCTAGGTTTGTTTCTTACTTACTATCAATACTATATTTAGTTTTATTTACTTCCGTGTCGTCGCCGTATCCGATTGTCGAACTTCGACATTGAATTGTTGATCTGTGGCATGTCTAGACGAGATCAATTTACTGGATTGTTGTTTCAACGATTGGGACTGTTTACAGGCCAGAAGGGACATCAACAACGGGGGGATAATCGGGTAGTCGGTTGTACATCGTTGTGTCCCTTAGCAATTACCGGAATTTGAAATTGCGGATTTAAGATATTGTGTAGACGGCGTAAGACATGAAATATTTTCAAACAGGTATAATCCCAGTGGGAGCCACAGTGGTGGAGAGTCTAGCATGCGGACCTGCCGACCCGGTGGCCATGTGTTCGGAACTCCGTTAAGGCGGAATTTGTTAAAATTCCAGATCGAATACGGCTAAAATAGGTACCTGGAAAAGTTACTGGAAATACAGACGACTGTGTGACAATGATCATATCACCCAATGAAGGTCACTTGGTTTATAACAATGTGGGGTAGCCATGCACCAAGAACACCTATGTCTTGAGAGAGGGTCCGGTTCTTTAACTGGCCATGAACCCAGTAAATCTCATGGTCTGTGGATGAGAACAGTGGCCTACAGGGAAGCCAGGCGAGTGAGTTAGCCACTACACAACAGAGGTTTACTCTCTCTCTCTCTGTCTCTCTCTATCTCTCTCTCAATGTCTCTTTCTCTCTCTCTCTCTCCCTCCCTCTCTCTCTCTCTCTCTCTCTTTCTCTCTCTCTCTCTCTCTCTCTCACTACATACCTTACTCTTTTATCTCCCTCACTCTCTTCCACTCTTTTTGACTTTTACTCTCTCTTTCACTCACTCTCTCACCATCTCCCCACCCATCACTTTCACTCCCCCCCCCCTTCTCTCTCTCTCTCTCTCGCTATAGTTCTCACACACACACTCTTTCTCACACACCCTTTCTCTCACTTGACTCTCCCCGACGTTCTCTCCTTCACTCGCTATCTTACTTTCTTATTAACTCTCGCTCACCCCTTCACACATTCTCCCCCCCCCCCCCACCCTTTTCTCTTCACCTTTCACGTTCACTCAGTCGCGCTCTCTTTCCCCCTCCCTCGGTATAGTTCTTCCACACACTCTTTCTCTCACTTCCCTCTCACCAACAATGTCTCCTTCACTCGCTGCCTTACTTTCTTAATAATCTCCCATACTCCTTCACCACCCCTCTCTCCCTCTCTCTAGCCTTCACTTTCACTCATTCAATCTCTAACTCTCTATAATTATCACACACACACACTCTCCCCCTCTTCTCTCTCTCCCCTCTCTCACTTTCCCCTCCCCAACGTTCTCTCATTCACTCTTTCACTCACACTGTTTTCATTCACTCTTACACTCCCAATTCTCCTCATTATGTTTGACAGTCTCTCTTACATCATCCCACAGTCTCTATAACTCACTCCCACAATTCTCTCTCTCTCTCTCTCTCTCTCTCTCTCTCTCTCTCTCTCTCTCTCTCTCTCTCTCTCTCGTTTTTGTCACTCTCTGTCACACACTCTCTCTCTCGTTTTGTCACTCTCTCTCTCTCTCTCATTCTGTCTCACTCTCACACATGTTGGACACACCTCACTGCACTATCTAGCACGCTGGCTTGTATTGCCGGTGGTCCTAAGATCGAATCCCCATAGATGCGGGAACTAAACCAACAATCTTCATGTTCTCCAAGGTTGACCAAGCTTACAATGGAATCAATGAACGAGAAATATAACAAGTAAGCTTTACTAAAACACCATCATAAGGGACACAATGGACCATGTGGCCAAGCCTTGGTCGGCACACACACAGCAGTCACACACCTATACACACACACACACACACACACAGCAGTCACACACCTATACAACTACATGCAACACTGTACATGCATATACATACACACAATATGTGGGATGTTACACACACACACGCAGCAGTCACACATCTACACAACTACATGCAACACTGTACATGCATATACATACACACAATATGTGGGATGTTACACACATACACACACACAACACCCCCCCCACAACACACATACACACACAACACACACACATATATATGTCATCTCATCTCATCATGTTCCTCTTGTACCTTGCGGTGTCGAGGTGAAGTATAAACAGCGGGAGAGTGCCCTCTTATGGGCTTCATGTATAGATATTCCCATGGACTCCGCTATTCCCTCCGTCCAACGTTTTCGTCGCCAGCCCCGTCTTCTGCTTCCATGTGGTCTATACAGCATGGCTTGTTATGGTATACTGTTACTGTTAGTTGGTAATCTGCTTGCATGGTTAAACCATTTGTATAGATATGTGTATCTGGGTAAAAGTAGTCCCATAGCAGATAATGCCGTTGTGGTGTAATGTGTCGCCATATATTCTAGGTCGCAACATATGAGGTGGGTTGGTCAGATATCTGCCTCGTCACCTTGTCTCTCCAAACAATTGTGTGTGTGTGTATGTGTGTGTGTGTGTGTGTGTGTGTGTGTGTGTGTGTGTGTGTGTGTGTGTGTGTGTGTGTGCACACATGTTTACGCGCGTATACCACATATTTTGGGCGTTTTTCCACGCAGCAGCCTGTGTAGTGTAAGAAGATAATAAATACATATCCTTCCCACCCACCCGCTCCAGCACACGCTCCAACCCCACTCTCCAGCCACTAAACTGTCCTCACACAACACTGCCACCTGTGCCCAGTACCCGTCCAACCCCACTCTCCACCCTCTAAACTGTCCTCACACAACACTGCCACCTGTGCCCAGTACCCGCTAGATGTCAGTGTTGACTGTCTGGTGTCAAGGCAGGCAGTGACAGAGATGAAGAGATGCCTCTACCCACAGACTGCTGAAGCCACAGATGTTGCTGTTGCTCCGGTGTGTGTGCGCCTGAGGCGATGAAGCGATTCGTTGACTTACCTGACAATAAAACACTGCTGGTGACTGCCTGGGACTGGGGTGTGACAGGGGGAGGGGGGTCGCGAGTTGTTTATTTCTGCAAATAACACCAGAGACAAGAACTGCGCGGATCTCGTGATGTGTGATAGTTACACAAGAATGTAAGATGGAGGCTGGTTGATACATTGATGTCTTGGTTGGTTGTTTAGTGATTAGTTGACTGGTCGGTTGACGGTTTGGTTATAATGTTGGTTTATTTGTTAATTAATTGTTTAATTGATTGTTTGGTTGATTGATTGGTAGGTTGACTGGTTGATTGATTGTTTGGTTGATTGGTAGGTTGACTGGTTGCTTGATTGGTTGATTTATTGGTAGGCTGACTGGTTGGTTGATTGATAGGTTGGTTTATTGGTAGGTTGACTGGTTGATTGATTGTTTGGTTGATTAGTAGGTTGACTGGTTGCTTGATTGGTTGATTGATTGGTAGGCTGACTGGTTGGTTGATTGATAGGTTGGTTTATTGGTAGGTTGACTGGTTGATTGATTGTTTGGTTGATTGGTAGGTTTACTGGTTGGTTGATTGACTAGTTTGTTATTGGTTAGTTGACTGTTTGGTTGACTAGTTGCTTTATTAACCCGTTGGTTGATTTGTTTATTTATTTGTTGGTTGACTGGTTGATTAATTGGTTGGTTGTTTTATTGACTAGATGGATGTTTGATTGGTAATTTGGTTGACTGCTTGACTGATTAGTTAACTAATTGGTCGGCTGATTGATTGGTTTGTCGGTTTGTGGATTAGTTGGTTGGTTTGTTCGTTGATTGGTTGGCTTGGCTAGTTCATTGCTTTGTTGGTTCCTTGATTGGTTAGTTGGTTGGCTGATTGACTCTTTGATCTGTTGATTTATTAATTGATTAATTGTTTTGTTTGTCGATTATATTGTTGACTTGTTGATTGGCTGGTTGGTTGGTTGGTTGGTTTGCTGGTTGTTTGATTAGTTGACTGGTTGATTGGATGGTTGATTGTTTGATTTGTTGGTTGGTGTGTTGACTGATTGCCTCATGTGCAGGTTGGTTGATGAGTTATGAACCCTCTTGGCGACCATGATCTCCACATCTAAGTAAAATACATGCACCATTATCTCGTCTGGGCCCTGGGAAGGGCTGGCATCTTGAGTCGTATCTTGTTTACGTTGCCAGCTCCATGTTTTTATAGACCAAGTGCCACCTCAATAGTGATATGGGCAATATTACACCGGCTGTCTTTACCTCCCAAGATATTTCCCGGTACTTGTTGCAGACTGGGCCCACCTCATAGTCCAGGTAAATATAAAAATAACGTTTATTGGGATTGGAACACACGATTACCGGTTTGGTAGGCATACGTTCCCGTCTCTGCTCTACCGTGGCTTCATGGTTACGATCAACCTGCTAATGTACTCTCTCTGTTTAAATAACACCAGTCAACAAATTTTCAACAGTTGTTTGTTTCATAATTTAAATACACCATTTCTTATTAATTTTGACATGCTGATTTCAAATATCATAATGTAATTGGCTATGTTGTTTAAAAAAATGATGAATTTACATTACAATAATAGATATAATGTAAGCTTGTTTAATTTTCTGGGTTGAACAGTTAGTCTTTCTACTTTATCATTATAAACATTGTGGTTACATACTCTATTTATTGATATTTCAACATAAAATGATAGAAAAAAATAAACACATTATTTAATATGACTGTCAAATTGCTGTCTACTTAACAGAGCTTCCAATCACACTTGTTCCTTCAGCGTGAACCTGTGAAGTGTTAGGGTTTGAATCACGGCGAGACTGTTGCCTTCAATATGTATATTGTGTTTTGTGTCCTGTAACCTTACTCGTGTCCTGTACTTACTTCTATGAGTGTAACATTCAATCGCCGTGAACACACTTCACGAGCCATATACGAACACAGGCGCCGTAGTTCTGGCTACCGTAGAGCATCACGGTGTTCCCAGACAGCGAGCCACGAGCTGTGTTTGTTTGTACAAACTCCCACTAGATGAGCTGGCCGAGTGGCTTCAATGCCAGACTCCCTTGTAGTATATCCAGGTTCGAATCCTGTTGTTGTTGTGTTTTTTTCTATCGCCAGCAAAAAGAAAAAAACTAACCTGCACAGTTCGTGGCGACTGCAGTAGCCAGGCTCCTTAATCTTCAGGCTCAAGATGCCTTACACTACAAAGTCAAATAGGCAACAATGACAGGGCCGCAGTAGCCTAGTAGCAAGACGCTCGTCTGCTGTCCCAGTAGGCATGAGTTCGATCCGCAATGGGCCAATTTTACATTTTTAAATATTGGCCTGGGATTCCAGATCAACCCAGCCAAAGTAAGTACCAGGAAATGCCTGGGAAAGTAAAGGCGGCTGGGGAGAAACCGACAACATCAGCCACCGGGTGCCGGTTGGTCTATACAACTACGAGTCTAGAACCATTAGCCCCTGCGCCTGGAGGCACATTCAACTGTCCGTTTATTTTTAATTACTTGCTATATTTTCTCTACATTGTCCTGTCGATACCTGACGAAGATGACAGAAAGTTCACCGAAACGCTATATGCATGTATCACCATTGTGCTACATGTTGCATTACTGCCGTTGATGAAGTCAGAATCATATTTGCGTACATGTACTGGCAGTTGCTGGTAGCGTAGGATGGACTTCACGACACCTGAATGCTTCCTTAAGTGCTTCATTCACCTCCGATATATCCGATACAAGGAGTATCTCCAACAGGCTACCAACTCCGTAGAGCCGGCAAGGGTCCGGTTGTGTGTGTATTAGACCAGCACATAGGGAGCATCACAACAAAAGGCACGAGCAGTCTAGGGCCGGTGGGGACCTCAGTGTCTGTATTAGACGAGCACACGTGGAGCATCGCAACACAGTGCACGAACTTCGTAGCGCGAATGAGGGTTTCGATGTTTGCGTCTGAGAATAGCACACATTTACTTTAGGGGTAGTCTTTCTAATTGTGAAATCTTACCTTAGCACCGGCCTTTTCTACCTACTGTATTCGAATTCATACTCTATTCCAATTCTGGTTTATCAGCCTGAGCTAATTAAACTACTACATTTAAGAAATTAGTTTTAGTGTGTCGTGTATTATTAATTGTTGGACATGCCCCATGCTTTTATAATGCATATATTGTTGTTGTTGTTGTTGTTGTTGTTGTTTTGTTGTTGTTCTTGTCTATGATTTGCTTTATAACTGATGTATAAATTCAATAATGTATGAGAGCAGAGAGAGTAGAAGGGCAGAATGTCGGACGGGCCTGTGTGCCCACTTCTTAACAGTTTGAAAATACAGTTTGTTCGTTCGTTTGAATTCCAGCTGTTGAGGGATGTTTGAAGTGCGCAATACTCACAAGAGATCTCCCAGTTTTCCGCCCTTATCTGTGAAGACTAGGTGTCAGATTAGCATTAAACACTCTAGTATCAAGTTGGGGTATGACATCCACGTCTTACTTATTATTCATCCACAGCTGCCAGCTGCAATTCGAACCCGATCTCTTTAAGACATACACTGACATTGCGCCTGAAAATCACTCCCTTCACCCGTATTCTTATACAAACCGTAATTAAGAAAGCATTACACATTGCCGTCTTGTTCTTACCAAAATAATGCCAGTACGTTTTATAGTAAAATAATATGTCTCTCTCTTTTGATTAAGAAAATAACAGTTCAATGTGTTTTATTTACCAAAAACATATGATTCATTTACAAAACAGGTAATTGACGTAGATAATTTAAACTTGCACGACATCACAAACATATCATTACTGCATATTAACATGTCATATAGACTCCCAGCGGGAGAGTATTAGTAGTGACTTCAATTACTTAAATTACAGGCAGGGAATTCTATGGCACCTGTGCCCAAACCCCGTAACGACGTCTGCTCAGTTCCACAAGATTTCTGGCGGTTCTCACGCCATGGTATACTACCCATGCTCCGTTGACCTCAGACGGACAAGTGGCAAACCCTCAAGCCATATTTACGTTCATTCATGAATACCCCATATTGTCTCCTAGGTAACGACTTACGTTTATGCCTCGATGTCATTCTGACTAATGGCAGACGCGGAGACAATCGTGATATTAATGAACTATTGTGTTCTTGGACAAATTTAACCAGAACGACATTCCCAGGGTGAATGACAAAAAGTCGGTGGGGGTAGTGCAAGGCGCCGAACTCCCGTGGACTCGCGACATTATATAAGTGATCAGAATAATTAGGTAATTACGAGGTATTATTTAGGCTTCCTTTTTCTGCTATGTTGTTCAGTGGTGACTTACCACTTCGTTTAGTCTTTCCTCCTCTACCCTGGGATGTAGATATACCATGCAGTCTTCATTTATTTTGATAGTAACGCGCTTGTGCGCTCCCATACACATACACTCACACACACTCACACACACTCTCTCACACACATACACCATACTTATAATATACTCTCACACCACACTCACAGATATATACACACACACTCACAATACTCACAAACATACACGCACATACTCACACACACACATACTCCCAGATACACACACATACTCACAAGCACTCATACTCACATATACTCACACACATTCAAACATATTCTCAAACACACTCACAGACACACACACACACACACTCACTCCCACACTCAGCCACGTACTCACACACATACTCACACACATACTCACACACATACTAACACACACATACTCACACACATACTCTCACTCACATACTCACACACATACTCACACATACACACACACACGCACACACACACACACACTTATCTGTCGGCCCAGTAGTCAAAGTTCGAATCCGCATGGATGAGAACGACAATTGTTTGAACAACGGACCAGGACTGCCAGCTGGACACAGCTGGACATGGCCACCAGCGACTGTCTGGGGGAGTGTCGGGAGTCGGCGCGATACTGACCACACCACCCCTCCCGGCTGGGTGGTTCATACACATGTGGGTCAGGCACCATATGTCCATTTAGCCACAGTGCATGCGAAAGGGTCTTTAACTTACTTGCACACACACACACACACACACACACACACACTCACACACACACACACACACACACACACACACACACACACACACACCCGCACACAATCACACATACACTGACTTGCAAAAGCCGAGGTCAATAATAATAATGATAATAATAAAAATAATTATTATAAAATTACCCCAGAAGTCGGAGTGGATTCGCCTAATGGCGAGTGACACTGGAAATAAGGAAAAATTTGGAAAGGGAAGCGTACCAACTTTGTAGAAACTACAAAACGAAAGATTAGGGTAGATAATATACTTAACATATCAACAGTCAAACCTATTTACAATGCACACAAGTTCACAGCTTGGAGACAGCAGCAACTGCCTGAGATGATAGAAAACATTCCTGGTATTGAGAAAAAGAACACTAAGAATGAAACCGAAAGAAGAGTGCTCAATATATGCAGAACAGAGAAAGATATTTTGGCCCACAACTGCTTCATTTGAGGACAAGCTCTATGGAGATATCAACAAGCTCAAGTTGACTGCAGCTTACTTTAACTACATTCAGGTTGACATCTAAAGGTGCAAGAAAAAGTATTTAGACTGCCACACTTCATACCACAGGTATGTCGGTTACACAAGCCTCCCAGTGGCATGAAATGGAATATTGCTTGGATAGCAAATCCATTACGTGGAAATTCCGAATCAAAAGCTCACTGTGTGGGCTTCATAAAAGTTGGAAAAAGTGTCCTAGTGGCACGAAATGGAATATTGCTTGGATAGCAAATCCATTACGTGGAAAGTCCTAATCGAAATCTCACTGTGTGGATGTAATCTGCAGACTGCATACTTCTAGTTTCCGGAGGAACAGCCCGTGGTTACTGGAAGGCCAAATATACAGAGGTGAGGCTAAGCAGCCATGTGCAGGACGTGACGATTCCTTGGGTGAGCCCAGTACCAGAGCGCTGTGTGTCGGCTCTGCAATTATGGAAGCCTCCTTGGATGGCGGTGAATGCCCATGGTCTGCCCCTGCCTTTCCTTGAGGGCTGAGAGTTATGTCTTCGGCTGTTCTAAATGGGCCAGCTGGGATGGGGGATGACACCACAACAGTGAGAGTCACATGTCCTAAGAAACCCCCGGGAAGGTTAACACGGTCAACAAATGCCCGCAGAAGTCGGATTTGTCGGCCAAACGGCGCCAGAACACAGCTGTGCTGTAAACAGGCACAAAGCAATCACGTTCGAAAAGAGTCTCCGAATGAACGCAGCAGAAGAAGAAGAAATCATAATTACTTGAGAGACTAACAACAACAGAAATGGTGTTTGCACAATTAAGCGACTGCTGGAGTATGCACCTGACGAAATCCAGCGAGATATGCCAGGTAATCAAGTGTGCCACCTAGCGTTTGTGCCTCCATGATTAAAATTCACTAGGAAAATCAGCGTGACCGAAAGGTGTAACGACCAACACTAACTCACTACACAACTTTTATTGTCGCTTATTCTGATCGACGCGAGAACGCTCTCTGGTAGCCTATCATTCGGAAGGTTGCTTATTAGGAAATTTGTTTGCACCTTATATCGTGACGATAAAAAAAATATTTTTTGCCTAAAATTCTCTCTTGGGCCGAATATACTTTTATGTCGGTTGAGACCTCTCGGGCCTGATATTATTGTACGGCGGGCCGGATGTGGCCCGAGGGCCTTAAGTTTGACACATGTGCTTTAGAGAGTTTATGAAGGTAGAGTGACAGACAAATCTTGAAGGTATACAAGATCCCTCTACACATTATATGAAGGTAGAATGACAGACAAGCATTGTGAAGATATAACAGGTCTCTGTACAGATTACATGAAGACAGAACGACACACATGATGTGAAGGTATAACACATCTGTCTACAGATTGTATAAAGGTAGGATGACACACACAATGTGAAAGTATACCAGGTCCCACTACAGATTACATTAAGACAGAACGACACACAAAACGTGAAAGTATAAAAGGTCTCCCTACAGGTTGTATGAGAATAGAACGACACACAAAACGAGAAGGTATAAAAGGTAGTTACAACTCTACCGTGACCCCGTTTCGCTTACCTGAACAAGAATCACTATCAGCCTTAAAATCCAAGCGCCGACATTTCAGCCAATCACACAGTTCGCTGTCGCTCGCGGCCCTCGCGAGCTGCTTGTTCACAACGACCTGGCTGACGGACACAATCCAACAATTTCAGTCTCCAAGACTGTGTTGTGGTAAAGTTGTAGTCCAAAGAGTTGAGTTGGCAGTGTTTACTGACTCCTGAAAAAGTTTCTCTTAGGGATTAAATCTGTGATGTGATTTGTTTTTACTTCATAGTGTGGTACTGAACTTTTCCCATTCTGAATTTGTTCAAAGGAGAGCCTTCATCAAAGGACGAACTCAACTAGGATATTTTTGTGTTTATTTTCGGCTAAAGCGAAAACAACCTGTTAGTGAACACATTCATTGTGAATTCAATATTATTTCTAATTGGTGTTTTTCCGATAACGTGTGCTCGCAATTTCTTGGATATTTGACTCAACAGCTTATCACATTTGTGATACTACCGCTAAATTGAGGTTATCAACATGCAGTGTTCAAGTCTGGGACAGGCAACCACTAGGTAAGCACGCTACATTTGGGCCACTCCCTCGTATGAGACCAGGTACTTTTTATTATTTGCCAATAGGGCCCTTCCCTGTTTCCAACGTTCCATAAATGATTTACACCTGCCTGTGTAATTACTAATGGTTACGTTAGTTGCTTAGCATTTTTCAGAACCATTTTGATGTTAGTTTGTAGTAACTGTATACAGCTGTAAATTTACTTTAAAATAATGTAGCTCCTTTTGAATTGGTTAGTAATAATGCCAAGTACAAAGTGGATCAGGCAGTTGCTGTCGCGTAAATTGTTTTTTTTTAATTTTTATTTTGGGGGCTAGTTGTAAAGATAAGTTATCTTACCTGGATTAGCAAGGTTTAATGTTCACTTCAACCGTCTTATCATTGATTTACAGTATGTTTACTACCGAACCACTCTTCCACAATCTTTATCGTAACCACTAGCATTATTTCCATCGTCCCCATTATCATCTTTACTACCGTCACTATTATCTTCAATATTATCATAGCCACCAGGATAATTATCACCGTTATTATCATTATCGCCTTCACCATCACCACCATTATCATCTTCACTTCCACAATTATCAGTATTATCATACCAACCATGATCATTAACCCGCTCCGTGGCGAAGGTGTTACGGACGCAGTTCGTAATCCCGCATACCCGCTTTTAAAACTATTTGGCAGCAGATCACATTGCGTTGATTTTTATGAAAAGGTATGGGTGCTGGTCGTTCAGAAAGCTATGGCAAACTACTGAACATAAACTTGCCAAGAGATCACACACAAAAGAAATGCTGGTGTTGACTGCGACGCCTTGTAAAGGATATGCAACAAACTTTTAACTATGATCATTATCGCCGCCACCATTATTACGGAGTGACTATACACAAACGTCTGTGAATAGTACGAGCCATTATACACAAAAATGTGTGGCTGGTCACGTGATTATTCGGCTGGTCACGTGATGTCTACTGTCATGCGGGAGACCAGGGTTCGACTCCCCGCCAGCATTTTTTAAAAATTTGTTTTAATCAATCAACCAGGTGCCGTCTCCACAATGAAAGTTGGCTGCAATGGATCTCCAACACTGTCTGTCTCTTGCATTGACTGTACATTCTGTCAGGCTGATGTTCGTCCATCTCTTGATGTTATCTTCCCACTTGTATCGTTGTCTACCTCTTGCTCGCTTGCCCTTCAGTATGGTTTTTATAAGAGTATCATGTCTTTTAACGTGGTCGAAATATTTCACTTGTCTCCTCTTTATTCCTTTCATTAACTCTCTCTTCATTCCCAGTTTTTCTAGAACCTCTGCATTTGATTGTTTTTGTTTCCATGAAATAAATACGACCTATTCGTCTGTATATCCACATCTCCAGGGCTTCTAAGCGACTTTCTAGTTGCTTGTTTTAGGAACTAAAACATATATCACTGCACGTAGAGTGTGTCCTTGTCGACAAATATTGTCTTTGTGAGGTTTGAAGAAAAAGAACTTGCAAAAACAAAAAAGAAAAGACAGACAAGAAGAGAGTCTTCTTAATATTTTTGTGTATAGCGGCTCGTACTATTCACAAAATTTTGTGAATAGCATCACCATTATCATGTTTACTGCCGTTATCACCATCACCATTATTATCTCTACCAAAACCACCATCATCATAATATTAGCATCATAGCTACTATCACCTGTCTTATCATCATCACTATTATCATCTTTATCACCACCACACCATTATCATCTACAGTATCATATCAACCATTATTATTATCGCAGCCACCATCATCACCATTATCATCCTCCTATACAGGACATAGCAGTGAACCGCAACATTATTTGTGTGATATCTGTGATTTACAAGGCGAATATTACGCTCAGTAGTTTGTCATTGCTTTCTGAACAACCAACACTCATACCATCTAAATCAACGCAAGGCGGCCTGCTTCCAAATTCTCTGCGGCTGATTTCAAGCCGTCCTCTCGGTATGTCAGGGAATCACGAAATGTATTCACTGCGCAAGCGCCGATAGCTCTTTAGTTAAGTTAATTATTCACATGGTTCATATACACGTCAGAGGGCTGGCTCCTCCATCTGTTGGCGTCGATGACCGAACAAACGCGCCTCCTCGTGTCCCGGTTGTCAGAAAAATGAAAGGGTCTGAACTGCGTGAAAGTTGTCTAAGATACACCCAATAAACCAACAGACGGAATATGACCAGGAGCAGCTTCATTAAAAACGCTTTCACGGGAGACAGAGTAGGCGTTGCGGCTAGAAAACCTTCATGTGCACACAAAAGCATAAGACACTAATAATGCTAATTAAAATGGTACTTAGCTTAATAAACGTGTATCCCTGAAAGAAAGCCATTTGCACCTTTTTGGTTCGATCAGTCAGTTTAATCTTGTACGAGGGTGGATTAGTAAGATGGTGCGCACAACTTTTCTTGAAAATCCACGTTGTACAGTCAAGTGTAATTTTTACAGTTTTTAAAGCAGTTATAAATTTGTCTTTGTGTTTTCATTATTGTGTGCTGATGAAGGCTTTTTAACTGCAACGTCAATTGCCTCATTAATGATTGTGCTCTTGTAAAGCTGAGCCTTTCTACTGTTCTTTGTTGTTGATTTATTTGTAGTCGTAAGGCGCCGCGTTAAAAAAAAAAAAAAAAAAAAAAAAATTTTTAAAGTACTGAAGTCAATGAAACGAGGGCACCAACAAAACACATATGGTTTAAAAGACAAAAATGGGAATATGATAAATACCAATGAGGAAATGTGCAACACATGGAAAGAATATTTTATTGAATTACTAAATTGTGAAGCTCCAAGTAACATTTTCCCACAGGAAGAGGTTCTAACATGCGAACCACAAATTGAAGAACCTACATTTGAAGAAATCCTATATGTAATCACACGACTTAAAAACAATAAGGCAACTGGGACTGATGGAATTGCTGCTGAATTTATAAAGGCAGGTGGCCATGCATTACATCTAAAGCTATACGAACTAATAATAAAAATCTGGAGGACAGAAGAATTACCCCATGACTGGAAAGAGTCATTATTGATACCTATCTTTAAGAAAGGAGACAAGTTCCAATGTGGAAATTATAGAGGAATATCACTACTGTCCACAAGCTATAAGATACTATCCGCAGTATTACTAAATAGACTAAAACCATATTCAGAAGACATATTAGGTGACTACCAGGCGGGTTTTAGACAAAACAGATCAACAATAGATCAGATATTTATCTTACGACAAATAGCCGAGAAAAATTGGGAATATAAAAGAGATCTCCATAACATTTTTGTGGATTTTAAAAAGGCTTATGATAGTGTCCATAGGAATAGTCTATGGAATGTTATGCAGGAATTTGGAATACCAAGGAAGTTAATTAACATGACCAAACTATGCATGGAAGATACTTATAATATATTACATATAAAGGCAGGAAATCAGACCCCTTCCAAATAACATCTGGCTTGAAACAGGGTGATGCACTATCGCCGCTACTCTTCAATCTGGCTCTAGAGAAAGTTGTAAGGAAGGTAAAGGAGGAATGTGATATTGGAGGAACATCCAAGCTGCTTGGTTATGCAGATGATATAGATATTATAGGGCAAAGTGAACAAAAGACATTAGAAATATTGACTCACTTAAAGGAAAAAGCCCAACAGATGGGGCTGGTTATCAACCAAGATAAGACAGAATATATGGTAATTTCAAGAGACGGAATGGCTAAAAACTCTGGCCACATACAAATAGATAATATGACCATTAAAAGAACGGAAACATACAAATACCTGGGTACAATCTTCAACTGCTCCAACATCATAAGGGAAGAAATACAAACTAGAATCAACTCTGGAAATAAGATATACTATGCACTACAACATCTACTAAAATCAAAGGCGCTATCTCGTAACACCAAAATCACAATATACAAAACACTGATCAGACCAGTTGTGCTGTATGGCTCTGAAACCTGGAGTACAACGAAAGGAGACGAAGCCTTGTTACAAACCTTTGAGAACAAAATTTTAAGACGCATCTTTGGACCCATTAGGGATACACAAAGTGGAGAGTGGAAAAGAAGAAGTAACAAAGACATTTATGATTTGTTTAAGTCCCCGCTAATCACTGGTATCATGAAGGCTAATAGACTACAATGGCTGGGGCATATAGAAAGAATGGAAGATAATAGGGAAACAAAACTCGCTTACACTCAGGAAATAAATGACCGTAGACCCCGAGGTAGACCAAGAAGGCGGTGGAGAGATAATATACATACAGACCTACAAGCACTTGGAATCAACGACTGGCAAGAGAAGGTCCACCAGAGAGACGAATGGAGACAGATTGTATTTGCAGCAAAGAACCTCAATGGCTCGGAACGCTGAAGAAGAAGAAGAAGGCGCCGCGTTAGCTGGCCGAGGCTTGGGATAAGAAAACAGCTCAGTGGCAGCAAGCCATCATCATCAAGTGTGAGGTCTTTGCAGAACCTCGTTCTCACCACAGCCTGCAGAACAGTTTCTGCGGTGTGATTCTGTCTGGCCCGCCATTCCGGGTCTCCTGGATGTATAATTGTGGTAGTTTCCCCTAGTTTCCTACGCTCACAGCGGCGGATTGGCCAGGGTGTCCATCTGCCCAATGACAAGTGGTCCCCAATAAAGTGGACCGCTCTTAACTAGTAGAAACAATGTTAACTGATTGACTGCCATGGGATGATTAATTGTCTTAAGCGACCCCCCCCCCCAATACCCCCGTATCTGCCATGGGTTTATATAAGTAGTTTTCCATATGCAACCCCCTTTAATTTGACATATAATTCAACATATCTACACTCATACTGGTATTAACACCTTTTAAGTCATTACTATGACAAAACGGTATTTCCCATTTTCTACCGTCCATGTTTGTTTACGGGGTTACAGACAGCTATAGGCGATTTGGAAGCAGACCACCTTGCTTTTCTTTTCATAAAATGGTATGAGTGCCGGTCGTTTAGAAAGCAATGGCAAACTATTGAGCTGAACTTGCCAAGAAATCACAACAGCCATAAAATGCTGTGAATGACTGCGGCGTCCTGTAAAGGATATGTAACTAAGTAACCAGACTTAAGTTTTGTTCGGCACTGAATATGTTAAGCCACTACCTTCTGTGGACAACAATCACCTTTAAAATAATCTCCTATTTATGGCTGGCTCGGGCACATGACTATTAATCTGAGCCAGGCGATGGACCCTAATATAACTTCCCTTCTGTGATTGAACGGGACAGGGTTAATGGTATTATAAAAAAAACAATCGGGTAAGCACTATGTCAACAGTGTTAATGACTTTGAAGTCCTTCGAACCAATATTTTTAAACCCAGTGGATCACTGCACATGCGCATGGTTGTGGACGATATCGCCAGCCTTCAGCAACGTTGTTTCAGCTGCAAGGTTACCCTGCTCTACGGTACTCTTGCTGACAGAGAAGCGCTTCCAAAAGGTGTCTGTCCACTTATCCGGGTGGATACTCAGTCCCCAAGGCCGCGTTTGTCCCAGGGTAGGATCTTCCCTTGACTCCACCGCGGAGATGTGCAGTTGCCGTATTCTCTTCCACGAGTTACGAGACCATAACTGTCCACAAATTCTCGGCTACTTTTAGAGGACGTTTAGATCTAAACACAGCAGCCACAAACAATCAGTTGCACAATTTATTGCCTGGCATATTTCGCTGCGTCTCGTCAGGTACACGGCTCAGTTATATATATATATATATATATATATATATATATATATATATATATATATATATATATATATATATATATATATATATGTGTCTTTGTTTGTGTCTTTGTTTGTGTGTCCTTTATGCGTTCCTGAACGGTCCATCCGATTTAGATGACATTTTCTACAGATGTTCTTCTCACTCTTGCGGAGCCAACAGGCATAGTTTGTTAGTTTAAAAACATTTATTTGCGTATTAAATCAATATTAAAAGGAAAGACGTCTAATTAAGGGGACTTAACAACAAAAGTTATATCAAGGGACATTACTTTTAGTAACATTGCTATATTATGTAATTTAAATAATTGTTGTATTTTTCTTAAAGTTTATAAAATTTCTCGTCAGGTACACGGCTCAGTTATATATATATATATATATATATATATATATATATATATATATATATATATATATATATATATATATATGTGTGTGTCTTTGTTTGTGTCTTTGTTTGTGTGTCCTTTATGCGTTCCTGAACGGTCCATCCGATTTAGATGACATTTTCTACAGATGTTCTTCTCACTCTTGCGGAGCCAACAGGCATAGTTTGTTAGTTTAAAAACATTTATTTGCGTATTAAATCAATATTAAAAGGAAAGACGTCTAATTAAGGGGACTTAACAACAAAAGTTATATCAAGGGACATTACTTTTAGTAACATTGCTATATTATGTAATTTAAATAATTGTTGTATTTTTCTTAAAGTTTATAAAATTTTGTACATATGTTCTTCTCATTCCCGCGGAGCCAACTGGCATAATTTGTTAATTTAAAAACAGTTATTTACGTAATACCTTAAAAGTCGCAGAAACTATACAAAGCGCAGACTGCTACAGCGACCACAGATAATCTTAAGCAATTTACATATAAAATTAAAGAAAGTCAAATATTCACCAAAAAACACAAAATTTGATCTAAAAGCACTGAAGAGTTAGGAAATAAAAGATAAATTCTACGTAGAGGTAAAGAACAGATTCGATACAATGTCCGATATGGAAATATTATTTCAAGACGTCAGTGACCAATGCCGGCTTCGTGGCTTAGAGGTTATGACTTTTCTCCGTAATCTCGTATACTCTCGTCGGTTAACGTGATGACGGTTAGAATCAGCAGTGGTTCGAATCGCATCTGTGACTTACGGGGTATGTGAGCCGGCCGCTCAGAAAGCAATGGCAAACTACTGAGCGTAATCTTGCCAAGAGATCAACATACAGCTGAAAGATGCTGGTGTTGACAGCGATGTCCTATAAAGGATATGCAAAAAAAAAAAAAAAAAAGTGACCAATGGGAAATATTAAAGAAATCAGTCAACCAAGGTGCGGAAACAACCATCCCAAAAATAAAGATCATAGGATGCAAGAAATGGATGACGGAAGACATCTTAAAACTCATATGTGTAAGAAGAAATAACAAAAATAACACGGAAAAATATGAAGAGATTCACAGGAAAATTAGAAAGCTATGCAAAGAGGCAAAAGAAACATGGCTTGAGGAAAACTGCAAGGAAATTGAACACCAACACAACACCCGGAAAACCAAATTAATGTACAAAAGAATTAATGACATCACTAACAAAAGAACACACACATAAAAGGGTTGCCTAAAAACCAAAGATGGCAAAATCATAATAGAAAAAGATCAGATTTTAGATGCGTGGTCAGATTATGTGAAAGACCTTTATGATGATAGTAGAGAAGAACAATATGATCATCGGAATAATAATGAAGGACCATCAATTTTGAAGATAGAAGTTCAGAATGCTCTTAACCATATGAAAACTGGCAAGACCCCGGGTACAGATAACATCACAGTAGAAATGATCAATGCCTTAGAAGAACATGGAATTGAACAAGTCACCAGATACTGGAGATATACCTCCTGAATTATGTAATTCTATATTTATTGCAATCCCAAAGAAATCAGGAACCTTGGAATGTGATCAACATAGAACAATTAGTATAATGAGTCACATCACAAAGATTTTGCTAAGAATTATCATGCAAAGAATGAGGAAGAAGATACAACCTGAAATAGGGGAAGAACAATGCGAGTTTGTAGAAGGAAAGGGTACAGTAAATGCTGTGTATATGCTGCGAACAGTTATTGAACGTGCTATAGAAGTAAACAAGGATATACATCTTTGCTTTATTGACTATACAAAGGCTTTTGATAGCGTTAGACATGTCAGCCTGGTGGATATGCTTGCAGATCTACAAATTGATGGGAAAGACATTAGACTTATAAAAAACATATATTGGAAACAACAAGCTGCAATAAGGATTGATAATGAAGTGGGACAGTATCAGCCAATTAAGAGAGGTGTTAGGCAGGGATGTGTGATGTCTCCAGATCTTTTTTCCCTGTACAGTGAAAATATTTTCAGAAATGTAGAGGATATAAATGGAATCAGCATTGGAGGACGAAACATCAATAACATTAGATATGCAGATGATACAGTATTAATTGCAGACAATGCGCAGGACCTGCAACAATTAGTAGATGCGGTTGTTGTACACAGTGAGCAACTGGGGTTAGAATTAAATTGTAAAAAGACTCAGGTTATGGTCGTCAGTAGGAAGGAAGAAGTGCCACAATGTAATATACGAGTAAATGGAAATATTCTTCAACAAGTGAATCGGTACAATTATCTTGGAACAGTTATAACATCTGATGGGAGATGCCTTGAAGAGATTAGAACAAGAATCGCCATGGCGAAAGTAGCCTTTAGCAAGATGAAATACATTCTGACCAATAAAAAGATGTCAATTGAAACGAGAAAAAGAGTGTTGAGGGGATACATAGAGCCTGTTCTTTTGTATGGATGTGAAACTTGGACAATGAGCAGTCAAGCTGAAAAGCATCTGATGGCTGCAGAAATGTGGTTTCTGAGGAAAATGCAAAGAATACCATGGACAGACAGAAAAACCAATGACCAAGTACTACAGGAGACAAATGAACATCGTAGACTGATTAGAGAAATTAGACGTAGACAGTCAAAATTATTTGGACATGTTATGAGAAGAAATGGATTGGAGAACTTAGTGACAACTGGCAAGATCGAGGGGAACAGACCAAGAGGAAGACCGAGAGGAAAATACCTGGATGGCTTGACCACATGGCATGGACGATACAGGAACACTGAGCTGATCCACGACACTGGTGATCGAGTGAAATGGCGAGTCATGACCGCCCACGCTTTCCGGCATGGCACATGATTGATTGATTGATGAGAAGAAATGAATTGGAGAACTTGGTGACAACTGGCAAGATCGTAGGGAAGAGACCAAAGGGAAGACCAAGAAGTAAACACCTGGATGGCTTGGCCACGTGGCATGGTCGAGACAGGAACACGGAACTGATCCACGACTCTGGTGATCGAGTGAGATGGCAGAACATGACCGCCCACGCTTACCGGCATGGCACATGGTGGATGGATTGATTTACGTAATAAAACAGCATTAAAAGGAAAGACATCTAATTAAGGGGACTTAACAATAAAAGTTATATCAAGGGACATTATTTTTTAGTAACATTGCTATATTATATAATTTAAATATTTGTTGTATTTTCCTAAAGTTTCATAAAATTTTTAGAGTAGTTATCTACAGGCATGTGTATTATAAAAAAAAGATGATAAACACTTTAAGGTATCTTCAAAGTTTTCATAAAAATGATGGATCTATTATAGATACGTGAAAATTTCCGAAGTTTTCTCTGTGCTGCTTTGTTCTTGAAGCAGTCAGCTTAGCTTTCAAACATTTATGGCTGATGACGTCTCCTTATGTACTATGTTTGTCCGGCCTGTTAAAGGCCAAAAAAAAAAAAAAGTTAATTTAAAAAAATTGTCTGTGCATCCTCCTTTTTTAGCAAAAATGACAAACACAGTTCCCTCGAAGGTTTTCTTGTGGAAGTCCCTCTTCATGTAGACATTGTCCAACTGACCGCAACCTTCAAGGAACTACTGCAGGTCGTACAGCTGGTCATCCAGTGGGAATGATTTAGTGTGGACAGATCTGGCAGTTAACTCTTCTCGTCTCTCCTTGGTGTCACCTGCAGTGGCTTGGAGGGGCTTCGTCAGATCTTGTGTCATATAAAATGAATATATGAATAATCAATCAATGATTAATATGAATAATACTTTGGCTGAAATACTTAAAACATTCATTCATTCATTCATTCATTCATTCATTCATTCATTCATTCAGTAGCATGTCCTTTGCAGAACCTCGCTCCCATACAACCTCGCTCCCATACAACCTCGCTCCCATACAACCTTCCGGAAAACCTCTCGATCATAAGCAAGATGTCCCGCGTCTGGTACACCCATCTGGAGATCATCCATATCATAGTCACAGGAATTGTTCGAATGTGGAACATTTGTTACCCCCACGGTAATTTTTAATTTAAAGCGAAGTCTTTCTGTCTGCACAAAACTGGCTGGAATCTCCTAATTACTAACGCCGTTTAGATGACAAAGCGTTAGTCTTACTTTATTCAAGACATTTATTTGGTACCAATACGTCATATATCGTTTAACTTTCTACATCCGACCATAGGCTGGAAGTGATATAAGAATCGTGAAAGTAACGGCAATCACGTAAGGATTGCGAAGAGTTTGACCTTCGCATATGTTAACGCTCCTAGGTGAGGAGACCATTTCTCTTTCTCGCCGATTTCCTAACTCTACAATCTCAGAACATTCTTCAAGTTCTGTGCCGATTTTACGAAACTAAAGGTCGTTCTACAAGAGAAAGTCGAGGCGCTGTACCAAAATGGATAGCATGCTTCTATGTTAGCCCAGTCGCTATGTGTTCAAATCCTTCTGAAGATAAAATTAAAAAAATAAAAAAGTGACCCAGGCTGATAAATCAGTTCGTCTAAATTGTGTATCAGATGATGTTTGGGGAAGTAAAGTCGTCGACGTAATATTACTCACATCAGGCATTGAATGCCCATTGGCCTGTAAAATATTGGACTGGCACCAGATTCCCAAGCACGTCTCCTGGGAACCTTATTTTTCAACTAACAAAAACTAGTATACTGTCACTACGGGGCCTGCACCCAGACCATTGCGATGGCAGGCACAGGCGGTAACCACGCTGCCTCACCTCGGCTTCCAAAAACACCAGTTGGGCAGGTCGATATAATGTGAGTTCCTCTCGACTGCACCTGACCCCCAGGGAATTATTCTCCAGCGAACCCGGGGTCATGCGTAGAGAGCCAGAGTCCAGAGAGATAAAAAACGATTGACCCATGACAGGGCAGATAATGGATCAGGGTTGAGGTTCATACTGACCCTGACCTTCCTTCGCCCCACGCGGGTCATTCTGGGATGGGGGACCAAATGAGGGTAGAACGTGATATGGTTTCTACTGTGATGACGCCTGCCCAGGGATCGACCGTTGCACGCTACGAATAATTCCTCACGATGATGGTAGCGATCAGTACTCAAGAGTTGCACTCACCGCTTCGAGATGTGACCAAGTGATTACCATTCCCCAATACTGCAACAACAACAGCAGCAACAAAAACAAACATCACAAGAAGATCAATAATAACAGCAGGAACAACAACAACAACAACAACAAAAGTGACAGCAATGAGAACAACAACAATAGTGACAGTAAAAACAACAGTAGCAGCAGTAGCAACAGTAGCAGTATTATTAGCAACAGGAGCAGTAGTTAACAGTAGCAGTAGTAGCAACAGCAGCAGTAGCAACAGTAGCAGTAGTAGAACCAGCAACAACAGCAGCAGCAACAACAATTGTGATAGTAACAACAACAGTAACAGCAACAGCAGCATCAACAATAACAGCAACAACAGCCGCAGCATAGCAAAAAGCAGCAACAATAACGCCAGCGACAACAACACACGATCCCGTTGGACAGCCTACTATCAGTCCTCTATTGTTCTCACTTTGACGCAACCGGTCCTCCGCCCCTGTTACTTGTTGATCTTTTTATATCCTGCCCACATAAGCTGGTGTGTCGGGTCGCCACGTCTGTGTTGGAATGTGGGATCAAATGTGGAGCAGGGCTGAAGGATTTTACAAGAGGACAGTACAGGAACATACGCCCTCAAAGAGATACGAGAATATGTGGCCAGCGTGAGATGGGCTTCTTCCCTTGTTATTGTCTTCCGTGGGCATCTTTTGTCTAACATGGCTTTAGATTGTCTCGCATATCGCTAGTTTGTCTTTGTTTGTAAGTTTGTCTTTCTTGTTTGTTGTTTAACTTTTATTATTTTAATTTGTCTACCATATCTAGTTTATCTCCTATGGTAATTGTCTTCTGTGGCTGTGGTTTATATTTGTGTTTCTGCGTGAGAGCAGAGAGATCAGAAGAGCAATTCTTAACACTTTGAAAACAAAGTTCATTCGTTCGTTCGTAGTTTGTTTTCTGTGGTTAAAATTTCTCTTTTATGTCTGTAGTTTATTTTACCTCTATGATTATAGTTTGTCTTTCTTGGCTGTAGTGTGTCTCACATGGCTGTGGAGAGGGAGAGAAAGAGGGAGAGAGGGGAGCGAGAGAGAGAGAGAGAGAGAGAGAGAGAGAGAGAGAGAGAGAGAGAGAGAGAGGAGGGGATGTACATGACTGCACTTGCCTTACGTGATTTGGAGGGAAAGTAATTCAACAACAAGGATTTATCAATTGCATAGAGGAATAACCCACAATAGATCTAAGCGTAATCCGCATATATATATATATACCCTCACTTTACCAACAGTAACCCACAATATACCCAACACTAACCCACACTTTACCAACAGTAACCCACATCCCCAGAAGCTATCTGAAGCTTTTGTAAAGATACCTATAATTGCCCATGGACACAGAGACGACCTAACTGATCGAGTGAGATAAACAAGATTCATGATTCTTCAAATGCAGCATGTCTAGAAATATTGACAAATCTCTGCCCAAAGGCCAGCTCTTTGTTGACTGATTTTATCATCAACATGACTGTTGACTTGACCATTTCAACATGACTGTTGACGTTTACCATTTTATCATCAACATGACTGTTGACTTGACCATTTTAGACATCTCATTATGTTGTAAGTCCGCTCCGTGGCCCAGGTGTTACCGATGCAGTTCGTAATCCCGCACACAGTGGTTCGAAACACAGCTGCGGGCGATTTGGCAGCTGACCGCCTTGCGTTGAGTTTTAACGAAATGGTATGGGTGTGGTCGTTCAGAAAGCAATAACAAACTACTAAACGTAAACTTACCAAGAAATCACGAATAGTCAAAAATGTTGGGGTTGACTGCGACGTCATGTAAAAGGATATGCAACTAACTAAAATTATGTTGTACTTTTGTTGAAATTCTGGTTCTCAGTGACAGACTTCGGGCAAGTCTGTTTGCTGGTTACTATATTTGGTGGTATAGAGATACTAAACGTTTCCGTGTTTTCAATGTACCTCAGAGATATGGTTACCTGCTGTTTCTGGGGCTGGGGCGAGAGAGAGAGAGAGAGAGAGGAAGAGTGTCGGAGTGTCAGAAGGTTGTGGGTTCGATTCTGGGCTGTATGTTCTGTTCACGAGTGGCGTTTTTTTCTGAGAGGGTCGTCGCTGGAGCTTCGGTGTTCGCGATTTGTGTGACGTTTTCGGCAGGCTGCCTTGCTGAAAGAGACCGAGCCATATGGGTTAAACCCAGTGCAATTAAGTTGTCCCACTTGCCTGTTAAACGCCATATTTACGTGTTTTCATGAACCCCAGATACTCGGTTATGTGTTTGTTTGTGTATTATGGGGAAAGGGTGGAAGAAGGAAGAGTTCCACGTGACGTTCCGTCACCCAGCTACAGGGTTAAGTGCTTGGAGCGACACTGTGAATTGTGGATTTCATGTGGAATACTTTTACACCCACCCTCAGAGGTTTGTTTTTTAAACTACGTGTTCAGAAAAATAGCGACGGCCAGTTGCTGAACTAGCTGGTTTTTCCTTATGCAGTTAATGTGTGTTCAAATGCTGGTTTTCTAGCGAGTGTCGCTTCCATCGACGATGAACTGTAATTTTAGTGGAGGACTATTGTGTTGGCATTCTGGCAGCGGCGTCATGCATGTATGCCTGTGAATGCTGTTAGTTTGTCGGGACTGCTGTCTGTTCTAGTTTTTACACGGGGCAGTGGGGAGCAATTTGCGTGATATTCACTGTCATAGGAATGGAACGTTATGCGGTGACAATTTGCCATGAAATTGAAACCTGGACTGACAACAAGAATTCTGCTTGGCGAAGTGATTCAATCGATAGCCCTGTGCTCAGAAGGATGTGGGTTTGTTTACGGATTCCGTCGTTGGGTTCGTGAGAGCAACATCTTTGATGTCGGTTTGTGTTCTGTGAGACGCTTTTATCAGGCGGTGAGCTACCCTGCACACACACACAAACACAGAGAGAGAGAGAGAGAGAGAGAGAGAGAGAGAGAGAGAGAGAGAGAGAGAGAGAGAGAGAGAGAGAGAGAGAGAGAGAGAGAGAGAGAGAGACCTAGCTACAAGAAATCAAACCCGGTGTCAGGAATTCGTTCCGTTTACTATGTCACTCATTTGTCCTGCTCTAGGGAACTTGTGTATATGAGTTCATATTCACAATCCTCTCAGGCGCTGTTTGCTTCTGGCGCTAGCATTTCCCTTACTTGTTACATTCAGTTATATAAACTCCCTCTTCCACCGTTGAGGTGGGTCAAAAACCGACATCACAGCACTCGGGATATTCCCATACGTGCTTCGAACTCATATTCAACAGCCAGCGAAGAGTCCCAATACTAATGGCACCAGTTACAGTCAGATTGTGTGTCCATCTAGCCTTTCCTCGGAGTCCTGCATCTCGGCAGGATCCTCTGATTACCCCCTCGCACTCTAATCCAGGAGGAGTTAATACGTAGGTTGGAAATTCCCCTTATCCTCCTCCTTCCCTTAGGAGTTAGGTGGGTGAATGTAACAACTATTTAATAAGTGACTAATATACAAGATATGTCATGAGCTTGTACCGAATAACCAATAAAAGAAGGCTGATTACCTTGGCATGTTATGAGTTAAATTTAACGATCCTGCCTCACTCCAGAACATTAACATTTAAAAGCAGGGAGTTTTGCCAGACTCTTAAGGGTTATTTACTAACTTACATAATCACAGAACTTGGCGGGCAATAAACGGATTCGAAGTTAATGCTGTGTGTTAATTATAGATCTATTTTTGTGATCCCACGTATGCATACTGTAAAAACATGTCAACATGCTTCTCTCTCCAGGTTTCCTGTGGCCCACGTAATTGTCTGAAGACGACGTATATCGCCACGTCGGGAGGATTATGCAAAGTATGCAGTTATTGTTCTTGGTGATCATAATGCTGTTGAGTTGTTTGCTCCTGGCGGTTGTGCAGGCATAAGGTGCGGATCATTTTCTCTTGACTGACTTTGTTCGAACGTGCGGGATGGATTACATGTTGTGCGCTGTCATGCGTTTCCTGTCTTTGGTTGTGATGGCGACGATGCTGGTCCCTGGGGAGTCCGGGTGGCAGAGTGGATGGCGCCCGAATTATGCTAGCGATGTTCCAGGTAGGTGTCTCTGTTTGTTTGTCCCTCAGTCCGTTCATTCGTCCGATGCCTATCTATGACACCTACCTACCTACCTACCTACCTTCCTACATACCTGTGTGTTTATTTACCTAACTACCTACCTACCTACCTAGCCACATACATATCTACCTAGCCACCTGCCCACCGACCTTCTTACTTCCCTTCACCTACAGTTAGTCTTTCGTGTTGTCTTTCCTGTTATCTGTGTGCTTGAGGTTTGTGCGTATGTCTTTCCATGCTGGTTCACATTTATGAAATTTTCTATGAAGGCTATTCAAAATAATATTCTGCCAATCTTTCTCTCTTTTGCTTTCCTCTCTCTCTCTTTCTCTCTCTCTCTCTCCCTCTCTCTCCCTCTCTCTCCCCTCTCCCTCTCTCTCCCCTCTCCCTCTCTCTCCCCTCTCTCTCTCTCCTCTCTCTCTCTCCTCTCTCTCCTCTCTCTCTCCCTCTCTTTCTCCCCTCTCTCTCTCCCCTCTCTCTCTCCTTCTCTCTCTCCCCCCTCTCTCTCCCCTCTCTCTCTCTCCCTCTCTCTCTCTTTCCTTCTTCTCTCTCCATCATCTCTTTCTGTCTCCATCTTCTCTCTCTCTTCCTTTTCTCTCCCTCCCTCTTCTCTCTTCTATCTCTCCCGTTTCTCTCTATTTCTCCTTCTTCTCTCTCTCCCTCTTCTCTTTCCCTCTTCTCTCTCTCTCGCTCTTCTCTTTCGCCCTTTTCTCCCTCTTTCTCTCTCTGTCTCCCTCTTCTCTCTCTCTCTCTCTCTCTCCCTCTCTTCTCTCTCTCTCTCTCTCTCTCTTTCTCTCTTTCTCTCTCTCTTTCTATCTATATAATACTCGTAAAATCCCCACAGATTAAACATGATTGCTACTCATAATTTCATCATCTGCACAACACTACCCTATTACATATTTACTACCTCATTATTCACCGTCAGAGATCAGTCTTGCTTTGCTTTGCCACGCCTTCTACATATGTCAAACCAGGGATTTCCAAACTACACTTTCTCTTTGCCGATCATTGGGAATCATACCTGCTGACACCGTACCGACTGTTTTGTTCATAAGGAATATCCCGACACTGGAACCATTGCTTCTTTCGCAGCATCCACCCAGCTCCACGAAAGACGAACAAAGATTCGTCTGGGAAAGTGAAGAGATGAGCGAGTTGCTGATAGCATTAACTCTCGTGTGTCTTTCGTCAACTGTGTACTCACTCCAAGTTCCTACTGTGATTTGATTACTTGTACACACCGTTTGCTTACATACTGATTGACACTTACAGAAGGTTAGGGGACATGTAGCTATCGTAGGGTCACACTAGTCTTTGACAAAATTGTTAGCTATAAGCACATTGTAGTCTAGCTATCTTAAATGGGCCTAAATCAGGGTGGATTGGTGATCCGGCAATTGCGTCATTAAATCCAGTTGTGGATAAGCTTCAGTATGGTAGACCTGATGATGTTAAACACGCGTCGGCTTATTGAACCCGGGGCAGTGAGTAAGATCCCTAAACTTCTCAGATAAGTTCCCAAAACAGGAGTCCCCCACATGTGCTCTGGGCATCTTACTGGAAGTATTAAAGAGTAGGCCGTAATTTTCCGCCTTCCTGGCATATGTCTAAAATTTAGAACGGCTACACGCAATGAAATATTTATTGCATGTAAATCCCTTGTGTTGATGTGGAGGTCAAGGGAAAACCAGTGCCTTTGATGAAGAAGACCATGCTTATAGGATGTAGGAACTCTGGAACTGTGGTGGCATGTGTACAGTCCACATGTCTTTCTTCAGAAATCATTTTCTAGTCTGACGTTGCTAGTCATAAGAGGTACAGGGGGGGGGGGGGAATAGGAGGTGAACGGGGATGAGGAGGCGGAGGATGAGAAAAACAAGAAGTAGAAGACGATGATGAATAAAGAAAGAAAGAAAGAAAGAAAAAAAGAAAGAAAGAAAGACAGTAAGAACAATGAATAGAATAAGAAGGGAAGGACGAGGAGGTTGGGGGAGGGGGATGAAGTAGCAGCAGCAGCAGAAGAAGAAGAAGAAGAAGAAGAAGAAGAAGAAGAAGAAGAAGAAGAAGAAGAAGAAGAAGAAGAAGAAGAAGAAGAAGAAGAAGATCACATACAAATTAAATTGATACACTCCGTACTGAATAACCAGACAACATATCTTTCTGTATAAAGATACTAGTTTCGGATCCAGCCCGTTCAGCATGTTCATCGTACAGCGACTTAACACATTCAGTAGAGTTGTCAACTGTGGCACGCCGGATCTGTCCAGGGACAACCAAAGAGGCAGGGGAGCTGTCATGCTAGACTGGTATAAGAGAATACCTTAACGTTAGGACGGCAAAAATGGTTACATTTCTCCACGGGGACTCTGCGAGGCCTCCGTTCTTTTGTGCGAGGAATTCCACTCTATTCAGTGCCCGTATCAGATATTCCTGTGATGCCTGTACAGTTTCTAACAACGATGAAAGAACATTTACCGAAAACTTGCATTCAGCTATTTATACAGCGCTATCATAAACCAATGTTCTTTATACGCTACATCAACGGTTCCTAAACTGTTCCTTCGTGGGTTTTCATCATCATCATCATCATCATCATCATCATCATCATCATCATCATCATCATCATCATCATCATCATCATCAAGTACCTTGTCTGTTGGCGCGGGCGATCATGCTTCTCCAAAAAGGGGTATCTCCAACGGCATAGATCAATGCATGTGTTGACTACCTTCCGTGCCATGACAAAAGACTCTCCAGAAAGTTCTCTCGCTGTCTTCCTCTATCTCTCTTTCCACAAATCTTTCCGTTTGTCACATGTTATATTATTTTGTCTTCTCATAACATGGCAAAAAAAAATTATGACTGCCTCTTTCTGTTCGTGATAAGTTGTCTTTGCGACTTATTCTCCCTCAAAATGTCCAAATTACTCATTGTGGCTGTCCCAGGTTGTAGCTTTGGATTTTCATCATCATGTCAACATCATCATTATTACGTGTCCTATCGACTGGCATGGGTGGCCACGCGACAACTATTCTTGTTGTCAATAGATTTTCTAAAAATCGGTTGTGCCAGTAGAATGGCTTATCCAGCCTACTGTATAAAATAAAGTTGATTTGATTTGATTTGATTTGATTTACTGTTTCCGACTGTAACTTGGCAATGGATTCTACACATGAGCAACACGTGCATTGGTCCTTCGTGATTTTAGCCCTTTCCTAGGGAGGCTTGGCGTCCAATCCACTACACCTAGGATCAGGGATGAGTGGGGATGGAAGATTATGCCACGTTTGTTTATCTGGTAAAATTTCGTAGAGTGCAGACCGTTAATCAAACATGGTTGCCGGCGAAACAGAGGAGGACACGGTTAACTGTTGCCACTCCATTCCTTGTATGTTGTATTTTGTAGCCTTTGTAAGCAAGTTCAAAATGGTGACTTGTTGCATGTTGTATTTTGTAGTTTCTTTAGCCAAGGTTAAGATGAAGATTCGTATGTTTTAGTCTGCGTAAACCAAGGTCAAGATGATGCCTTGTTGTATGTTATAGTCTCTTTACACCAAATTCAAGATGATGCCTTGTTGTATGTTGTAGTCTCTTTACACCTAGTTCAAGATGATGCCTTGTTGTATGTTGTAGTCTCTTTACACCTAGTTCGAGATGATGCCTTGTTGTATGTTGTAGTCTCTTTACACCTAGTTCAAGTTGATGCCTTGTATGTTGTAGTGTCTTTACACCTAGTTCAAGATGATGCCTTGTTGTATGTTGTAGTGTCTTTACACCAAGTTCAAGATTATGCCTCGTTGTATGTTGTAGTCTCTTTACACCAAGTTCAAGATGATGCCTTGTTGTATGTTGTAGTGTCTTTACACCTAGTTCAAGATTATGCCTCGTTGTATGTTGTAGTGTCTTTACACCAAGTTCAAGATGATGCCTTGTTGTATGTTGTAGTCTCTTTACACAAAGTTCAAGATGATGCCTTGTAGTGGATCTCCACATAGTCCAGCCAGAAGCACGCTCCACCCAGGCTTTCGTGCCTACCCTGAGACTATCAAACGTTGACAATGTAGTATGTAGGAACTGATAGATACAAAATCAACTCAGTCTTGCAACTGTACTCACACTTCTGGTACACTTCCTACCACCAGCTGTGTTTGCTTTGATGTTCCATGACAAGGCCATTATTTCGATTACTCATTAAGGATTCAATGTCGCTTTCACTTCGGCAGTGGTCGTACTAACTAGGTCAGGGAATTCAGTTCATTCTAATTCTCAGCTGTGTTTTTTTTTCCCCTCCCTCTTTCTCTGTCTGTCTGTCTGTCTGTCTGTCTGTCTGTCTGTCTGTCTGTCTGTCTGTCTCTCTCTCTCTCTCTCTCTCTCTCTCTCTCTCTCTCTCTCTCTCTATCTCTCTCGTTTTCTTTCTGTCTTTCTGTTTCTCTCTTGCACTCTCCGTCTTTCTCTGTCTCTCATTTTTACTCCTCTCTCTTTCTCTCTCTCTCTCTCTCTCTCTCTCTCTCTCTCTCTCTCTCTCTCTCTCTCTCTCTCTCTCTCTCTCTTGCAATCTTTATCTATCGCGGTCTCTCTCCTTTCTTTCTTTCTTTCTTTCTTTCTTTCTTTCTTTCTTTCTTTCTTTCTTTCTCTTTATCTCTATACATGTCTTTCTTTTAATTGTTCTCTTTTACTGTACCTCTATTTTCCCATATCTTTACCTCAAACTCTCTTTCTCGCTTTGTCTCTGTCTTTCTCGCTATCTCTCTCTCTCTTTACTCCATCACTTCTTGATCTTCCTTACTCTATTTCTCTGTCTCTTCTTATGTCTTTGTTTTCGTCTCTCCCTGTCTCTCCATATCTCTCTGTCATGCTCCGATTCTCTATATCTCTCTGTCTTTGTCTCTGTTTGTCTCTTCATCCCTTTCTCTCCCTCTGTCAGTCTGTATGTTTCTCTCCGCACAGCATGAGGGAAAGTAGGTTAAGCTAAGGTCGGGGTTGTGCAACATTAATTATTCAACATTGTCCATAATAAATTGGTATTGATTTGCAATCATAGAGCGGAACGGGAAACAGTAGGAGCGAATCTAAAATTAACTCATTTCATACCAGGCAACACACTCTAGGTCAGTGGTTCTGTCTTTTTTGGCCCATGCCTCCCTTTACCATATGTTCAGGGAGCCATTCCCCCCCCCCCCCCCCCCTCGAATTTCCTCCCTATAAATTCCCCCTCCCCCACCCTTACACAGTATACATAAAAATGGAAGCTAAATTTAATAACACATACTAGAACAAGTCTAGACATCTACATAAAACGTGATTTGCGGGTCTACTTACGTTATAAAACGAATTTCATTAGGGTGAAAAGTACAGAACCGTAAAATTTAGAGGAAAAAAAACAATAAAATGTAACAGGTTCTTGTATTAATGCGATCTTGAAATAATCTTAATTCCTCCCATGGAAACACTAAAATTCCCCCCGGGGGGGGGGGGGGGGGCTAAATCCCCACCGGTTGAGAACCACTGCTCTAGGTTCTCGGACTACGGCAAGATCGTGGAGGCTTATTTCCGAGCAGAGCCACGTGGAAAGTTGCAAATGTTTGGTCATATACCATAAATAGAGTCATTCTAAACATTTATGATTAAAGCCAAATACAGAGTAATTCTAAACATTCATGATTAAAGCCATATATCGGTCATTCTAAACATTCATGATTAAAGTTATATACAGAGTCATTCTAGAGATTCATGATTAAAGTTATATACAGAGTCATTCTAGAGATTCATGATTAAAGTTATATACAGAGTCATTCTAGAGATTCATGATTAAAGTTATATACAGAGTCATTCTAGAGATTCATGATTAAAGTTATATACTGAGTCATTCTAGAGATTCATGATTAAAGTTATATACAGAGTCATTCTAGAGATTCATGATTAAAGAAATATGCCGGTCATTACACACATTCATGATTAAAGTCATCAATCATATACAGGGTGGTTGTGAAATTCAATGATTAAGTCATAAGTAAAAAAGGAATGATTCTAACCATTCAAAGGTTAAGTCAGAAATCATGTACAGTGATTGTACAAATTTAATGATCAAGCCATAAATCATATTCAGGTGGATTCATAATATTCAATGGTTAAGCCATAAATCAGCCGGCTTCCTGGCTTAGAGGTTACGACTTTTCTCCGTGATCTCGTATACTCTCGTGGTTAACGTGATGGCGGTGAGAATCAACAGTGGTTCGAATACCATCGGTAACTTACGGGGTATGTGAGCCGGCCGCTCAGAAAGCAATGGCAAACTACTGAGCGTAATCTTGCCAAGAAATCAACATACAGCTGAAAGATGTTGGTGTTGACAGCGATGTCCTGTAAAGGATATGCAAAAAAAAAGCCATAAATCATTTACACAGTGATTCTAAAAAGTCGATGATTAAGTCTAGTTCAAATATAGTGACTTTAAACATTCAGTGATAAAGTCATAAGACATATATAGTGACTCTAAACATTGAATGATTAAGTCATAGATAGTGACTCTAAACATTGCATGATTAAGCCATATCCAGGGCGATTCTAAATATTTAATGATTACTCATTGGCACCTTGCCGTCTTGACAGACGATAGTTTGTTACATTGTGCAATAAAAAGGCATAATAACTACAACCCGTGCAGTAACCAATTGTGACTGATCAGGTCAATTCGCACTGTAAATGTTTGTCTACAATGGATGCATGTGAACACATGGTTATTTCACCATCACGCACCCTCTTACGTCTCACTCGCTCAGCGTGTGACCTATCTGCAATCATTTTCTCCTTTGTCTTTATTCAATTTCTGACATGTGCCCTCCATGCAACACGTTCGGCGGCGACTTGCTACCAGTATGTCATAAGTCATATATTGTGACTCTAAACATTCAATGATGAAGTCATATACAGGGTGATTCTAAACATTGAACGTTCTAGTCATAAATCATATATAGCGAGATTAAACAAAGTTGTGGTACTATTCTTCTTTGGCCATTCACCGCCCAGTGGATATCAGGCCCACGACCAACTGTCGCCAAGTTCTGTGCAGACTTGTCATGCTTGGTTGAGTTTTATAGCTACAATTGTCTACGGGATAAGGTTGCCATTCTCATACCAACCCCACATACTCATCTCCTAGGACATGCATAGTAGGTTGCAGGATTACTATCTGTTGTTTATCTTGTGACCCCTATAACACATGGGCGATAGTTTTGGTAATCACAAAATCTCTCTATGTGTTACAGCTAGAAAAGAAGAGGAAGAAGAGAGAGTAGGGAGGAGAGAGAGGAGAGAAAGAAGAGGGAATTGGTATAAATAAGTGTGAAGCCTAAAAGTTCGTTCCTCAGTCGAACTCTGCCTACTACACACTACCTTTGATAGTAAAGAAATATGAAGAGAGAGAAGGAGAAAAAAGAGGATGAGAGTAAGGGATACGACAGATGTAGGTTCGTGTCTCCGCGTGAGAACAATAGTTAATTACTATTGCACCATCAATGTCTCGTGGTGTAGGTTATCAGGTTATAAAAGAGATGTACAGCCTCATAAGGTCTCTAAGCTACTCTAAATTATATTACTTCAGACTGACAAGTCGAAATAAAAGGCAACTCAAACATATTTATTTTCTTCTGAACAGTAACAGAGTGACAATCTACAGCATAATCACATAAAGTAACCAGTACATGCATTGAAGACACATCTACGTATAATCGACTCCAAAAAACAACACAATACTGCATGACGCCACAAGGGGGGGGGGGTAGATAATGTAATAAACTATACAACCAGATGTTAGGGAATTATTACCTACTATCACCTCCTAACCGCATGAAGAAAAGGACTAAATCTAGGAATTACACCGGCCTTTGTTTCATAACTATCTCTCCGTAGGCTTATCAGTGGTACATGTAATCAGCCCAAACACCCATTGATCCACAGATTGATCCATCAATCCATATACCCAGGGAATTAATTCGCTCCCATCCAACTTGTTCAGCGGGTAACTGTTTACCCAGACAATGTCTGAAACATTATAAAACAATACCCGTGAGTTTTATGTGAGAATAAACCTTAGTCTTTCACTACCTACAAAGTCCTTAACATCTATCTCTTCTTTATCTATACTAGTATTAGTATATCTTAGCCATAACATAAATTAAGAACCTTATTGTAAACACAGTAATCTATCGTCTATATATATTTAACTAACATTATTATCGCCTATTTCCCAACGCGCCGCCTACAGCCAACATTAAGTATTTAACCATTCACCCGAAGATCTGAACTCGCTGCCTGTACCACGCCGGGCCAGCCTAACTACACCTTAGCTACACAACCGCAGAAGCGCGACCTCCTTTCACCTATGTCCAGCTAACAAAAGACACGCATTCTTTCCTGTGCCCGCCCCGTCTCTGGCCAACGATCTCACCTGCCCCTATTGTCTGGTTGACCTAGTGATCGCGAGTGCCTGGCTATCTTCTTCTGTCGTCTGCTGTGTTTGGTCGCTGTGTCTATATTCTTGCAATACTGCCATCTCTTCGTATTTACATGCACTTGCACTAGCCTAGTTCTCATTAATCTTGTAGGCTAATGGCTCAGTTTACATGAACATATACAGTTTATCCACACTCTGCTTATCTCTCCGATTAATATGACTCCCAACACTATAGACCAGCCATTTATATATACGTAATTTGCAGGACGTCGCATCCAATCCTAATCCTTTGTCGACTGCTCATAATTATTCGGTAAACTTACCTACAGTAGTTTGCTATAGCTCTCTAAACTAAGATACTTGATTCTCATCTCATCTCATCATGTTCCTCTTGTACCTTGCGGTGTCGAGGTGAAGTATAAACTTCGTGAGAGTGCCCGGTTATGGGCTTCGTATATCGACATTCCCATGGATTCTGTTATTCCCTCAGTCCAACGTTTACGTGGTCGGTCTCTTCCTCTGTTTCCATCTGGTCTGTACATCATTGCTTGTTGTGGCATGCTGTTGACTGGTAGCCTACTTGCATGGCCAAACCATTTGACTTGCTGCTTTCTAATAAAATCTAGAGCAGCTTTAACCCCTACTTTAGTCCTGATTTCTTCATTTCTGATCTTATCTCTTCTTGATACGTTGAGTATTCTTCTCAGAAACCTCATTTCTGTTGTTGTGATTTTTCTTTTCTCTTTTTCTGTCATTGTCCAGGTTTGGCATTGGTAGCAGAGAGTTGGTAGGAAGATTGTGTTGTAAAGTGCTTTCTTAGTAGTTATTGATACATGTTTGTTCTTTAGTATTGGTGCCATTTGTCCAATGAGTTGATTTGCCTTATTGCACCTATTTTCGATCTCGTCTTCTGATCTGCCATTTGATGATATTATACTTCCTAGGTACTTGAAGCTCTTTACTTGTTTCAAGGGATGTTCGTTTAGATACTTGATTATAATATACAATTAAACTAAGTCTTATGTCAACTTACATTCTTCTTCTGTCGTCCCGTTGATCATCTGGGTCCCATATTTGAAATGCGATTGCTCTCTTCAACCTCGTTTGCCGTGGATCCCACCACCGGTTTCCAGTTGTATTTGACATTAGTCTCCTGTGTGGTTCCAACCGCAGTGTCTCCCGTGTGATTCCGATCGCAGTCTGGCTAGTGGTTGTCCTATCTGACGTTAGCCATCATCTGCAACTACTGAGTGCTCTTTAGCCAACAGTCCTTCTCAAATGGCTTGCACGCCATTTTGTGATCCTCGGAATTTGCGTTCCACTCCATCAGATTTATCTATCTGGAATAAATGGTTCACAGATCCTTGACCATCCTACTTTACTTCGGCAGTCCAGACGAAACTGTGATATGTGCATCTCTTCCGTCTTTAATACTGCCCCTCCATCTTCTTAGACACTAAACAGCCTGGGATATAGACATCACCATTGCTGAAGTTCCCAACTCACACTTCCTGCTGGGCTGGGCGACCGCCCAGCCCTCGGATCTGCTGCTACCGCACCCTTGCTCGTTCCACACTGTCTAAACTGACTGGATCCAACGTATATATCACCTCTTGAATTGGCGCCTTTCTCGAATCACGTGACCATGCTTCTCTCCTTGTGAAGGGCTACCCAATCAGTACCTCGCGTACCCTGCTTAATTTGCATACTACCATCATATCATTAACCCAAATCTACATTGTCTCTGAAGTTCATGGTCCTGAGTTTATCGTCCTTGTTTGAGTTCATGCTCTTTAAATTAGATTTCCCAGCTCAAGCACATTCCCACTGCTATAAATCTGCCCCTCCGTTGTATTTCTTGCCCAAACTGACAGTTCCCGACAAAGCCTATGCTAAGTTTTGGTTTCATGTTTCCTGAATTTCTCATTTCATTAACAACGAAAGGTAAACTCTCGGTTAGCAGGCCATGATCAAGTCAGCGCCCGGTCACTCACTAATTTTGAACTTATACTGGACGGTGAACTTTCTGTTTCAAAAAGGCGGTATGTGAAAACCATTTTTCCATACTGTCTCATACCCACCTACCAAAAGTTGATGGGTCCCACCATCAATATAGCGTCATTCCTCCTTGAGATCGAAGCCCTGGCTCCGCATCTGACATCACTCCTAAACAATATTGAACGCCTAAAGGGAAAACTCCTTTTGGAACTTCCACCCCAAATAATAATAATAAAAAAATACTGGTTGCATCCCCTGCTCTCCCAGTGCATAAGGCAGTTAAAACTTCTGACGTGCATCCTAACAATATAGTAACCAAGTAATATTATCAATAAAAACAGTTCAATACCTTGCATGCTGGGGATTCCCCAGAAAACAAAATCATCAATCAATGGGTGCAATACTTAGGGGCACCACAATTAATAAAACAATGCCAATATAAGCATTCACTTAATATGCCACTCCCCTGTAACAACAACAAAACCAACAATCAAATTCACATCGGTGCTACCCACTAGGACATATGTAGTCATCCTTGAATCTGAAAAAAACCATTGTAACAATTCCTGTGACACGACAGGCAAATGCCTGGTCACCACACATAATAAAACAACCAATTCTCCCCTATTCGCAAGGACCATCAGCCTGAAGCTACAATCTTCACGATCACCACCGATGTACACAAAAACAAATCAGCCCCTGCTGTAAGTAAACAACACTTAGTGGCCACAGAAACAAACCAAACGTATATCATGAAACAGCTTTTGACATAAAAACAAATGTGCGCCCAGTCGTTGGACATCGTGCTCCATTGTCTTGGCGCTGAAATAACTCTGAAAAAAAAAAATGGTATGCCCAGTTCTTGGACACCCTGGCGCTAACATGTATTCTCCGACCTGCTGCTTCACAAAAAAAACATGTACCCGTATTAACGTCTACTCGGGTAATCTCAGATTATAAATGGGCTCCTTTGCCCCCTGGCACGACGTTGAACTGTGTGATGTCACTATGACACCCAATACTACAGTTGTGTCTGCCCCGAACACCATAAAGTGAAGCCCACACAAAAATAAAAACATTCGCATACCCGACTTGACAACTTCCGCTATGGAACTAACAAGGGAGCTAACTGCTCAACAACAGTTGATCCTATCAAGTAGTCATATTCATGTAAACAACAAAATAACATGTTTCTAACTACATTCATGAACCTGTAAAACAAACAAAGGATGGCTAACCGCTACTACCCATATGGCTCTCCGACAAAAATGTCATTCAATAATGAACCAACACCACAGCACGAATGTTTAACTAATTATTTAACTACTGTTCATTGTCACGCTGGAATAAATATATAAAGAATATGTTTCTGCTTGCGGGTGCTCTCTGGATTCCGTTTTCTTCTTCACTGAATTTCTACGATTGTTTCTTTAAAGTGTCTATTCTATATGCACGGGCAGAAATATAGGGCGTCACTGGTCATTCACTGCCCAACACCGTTAACATGTCTAATTCTGGTATCCTGAACACGCTGGTAGGATGAATTCCACCTCTGTTCCCGCCTCTAAAGAAGGGAGTTTCTAACTACCACGAGTGACACTGTCATCGGTCTCTTCACAACAGCCATAATAAACTCACTAAATAAAACACAGGGGAATATCCCCTCTTGATGATCTAATTGTTCATGCGTGAATTTCTTTTGCGCTACGTGTGCCATTGATAACGTTCGGCACAGCCCGTCTCGCCCTGCCACTGGTGGGGCACGCTAGCACGATGAGTCCTTGTTGTCGTTTCTTGCAGGGCAACACAAAAAGGGGGGGGGGGGGAGACATATTGTTCTGATGACTTCAGATGTGGCCACTGCCACCAGACGTATTGAGTTCAGTCAGGCAAACAGCTGCCTTCCCGACAAACTAATTGACATTCGTCCCCGTACAGCCACAGGTTTGGCTCGCTCTGCATATCAGGTGTGTAGGAATTGTTCTTATACTTTGCATGGCTCTGGGTTTCACTTGCCATACCCTGTCGTCAATCATGACTCTACTTCCTGGACGAAGAGTGGGTGGCCTTGGTATAACGGTGGGGTATTTTATTGTGATACCCTTCAATCAGTGAGTTAGTCTTTAACGTGCACTGAAAAGAGGAACTTGTCCTTTAACGATAACAAGATAAGACCACCCTTACGTTGACTTGCTCTGCTCAGCTGTTGTCTGAGCTCATTTCGGACAGATTCCGCTGCGCTGACACTCCTTCTGAGTTGGCTATCCCTGGGTATTTTGTTGTAGTGGGTTTTCCTGTATTCTTGTAGCAAGGTGGTTATGGCCGGTGTACTTTACACAAGAGTTTCTAACTGACCAGACTTAGTAGAAACCTCGCCGACAGATAGATCAGACAATTTACCAACCAGCTATGAGATAAGTAGCCTAGTAAAGGAACACTTACTGAGACAACTATCGAGCAGGCAATCACGAACTACTGACTGTAAGCGACAAATCTATGTATACGATCTCACTATGTAGTAGAACCTGACACCGCCGAGACAAAGGTCACATGGAATCTCCTGGGAGCTCCCGGACTAAGCTGGAAGGTCCCAGAAAATTCTGGAAACATATCCTTGCCAGACGACGCCATTTTTGTGACAGCTAGAAAAGAAGAGGAAGAAGAGAGAGTAGGGAGGAGAGAGAGGAGAGAAAGAAGAGGGAATTGGTATAAATAAGTGTGAAGCCTAAAAGTTCGTTCCTCAGTCGAACTCTGCCTACTACACACTACCTTTGATAGTAAAGAAATATGAAGAGAGAGAAGGAGAAAAAAGAGGATGAGAGTAAGGGATACGACAGATGTAGGTTCGTGTCTCCGCGTGAGAACAATAGTTAATTACTATTGCACCATCAATGTCTCGTGGTGTATGTTATCAGGTTATAGAAGAGATGTACAGCCTCATAAGGTCTCTAAGCTACTCTAAATTATATTACTTCAGACTGACAAGTCGAAATAAAAGGCAACTCAAACATATTTATTTTCTTCTTAACAGTAACAGAGTGACAATCTACAGCATAATCACATAAAGTAACCAGTACATGCATTGAAGACACATCTACGTATAATCGACTCCAAAAAACAACACAATACTGCATGACGCCACAAGGGGGGGGGGGGGTAGATAATGTAATAAACTATACAACCAGATGTTAGGGAATTATTACCTACTATCACCTCCTAACCGCATGAAGAAAAGGACTAAATCTAGGAATTACACCGGCCTTTGTTTCATAACTATCTCTCCGTAGGCTTATCAGTGGTACATGTATTCAGCCCAAACACCCATTGATCCACAGATTGATCCATCAATCCATATACCCAGGGAATTAATTCGCTCCCATCCAACTTGTTCAGCGGGTAACTGTTTACCCAGACAATGTCTGAAACATTATAAAACAATACCCGTGAGTTTTATGTGAGAATAAACCTTAGTCTTTCACTACCTACAAAGTCCTTAACATCTATCTCTTCTTTATCTATACTAGTATTAGTATATCTTAGCCATAACATAAATTAAGAACCTTATTGTAAACACAGTAATCTATCGCCTATATATATTTAACTAACATTATTATCGCCTATTTCCCAACGCGCCGCCTACAGCCAACATTAAGTAATTAACCATTCACCCGAAGATCTGAACTCGCTGCCTGTACCACGCCGGGCCAGCCTAACTACACCTTAGCTACACAACCGCAGAAGCGCGACCTCCTTTCACCTATGTCCAGCTAACAAAAGACACGCATTCTTTCCTGTGCCCGCCCCGTCTCTGGCCAACGATCTCACCTGCCCCTATTGTCTGGTTGACCTAGTGATCGCGAGTGCCTGGCTATCTTCTTCTGTCGTCTGCTGTGTTTGGTCGCTGTGTCTATATTCTTGCAATACTGCCATCTCTTCGTATTTACATGCACTTGCACTAGCCTAGTTCTCATTAATCTTGTAGGCTAATGGCTCAGTTTACATGAACATATACAGTTTATCCACACTCTGCTTATCTCTCCGATTAATATGACTCCCAACACTATAGACCAGCCATTTATATATACGTAATTTGCAGGACGTCGCATCCAATCCTAATCCTTTGTCGACTGCTCATAATTATTCGGTAAACTTACCTACAGTAGTTTGCTATAGCTCTCTAAACTAAGATACTTGATTCTCATCTCATCTCATCATGTTCCTCTTGTACCTTGCGGTGTCGAGGTGAAGTATAAACTTCGTGAGAGTGCCCGGTTATGGGCTTCGTATATCGACATTCCCATGGATTCTGTTATTCCCTCAGTCCAACGTTTACGTGGTCGGCCTCTTCCTCTGTTTCCATCTGGTCTGTACATCATTGCTTGTTGTGGCATGCTGTTGACTGGTAGCCTACTTGCATGGCCAAACCATTTGACTTGCTGCTTTCTAATAAAATCTAGAGCAGCTTTAACCCCTACTTTAGTCCTGATTTCTTCATTTCTGATCTTATCTCTTTTTGATACGTTGAGTATTCTTCTCAGAAACCTCATTTCTGTTGTTGTGATTTTTCTTTTCTCTTTTTCTGTCATTGTCCAGGTTTGGCATTGGTAGCAGAGAGTTGGTAGGAAGATTGTGTTGTAAAGTGCTTTCTTAGTAGTTATTGATACATGTTTGTTCTTTAGTATTGGTGCCATTTGTCCAATGAGTTGATTTGCCTTATTGCACCTATTTTCGATCTCGTCTTCTGATCTGCCATTTGATGATATTATACTTCCTAGGTACTTGAAGCTCTTTACTTGTTTCAAGGGATGTTCGTTTAGATACTTGATTATAATATACAATTAAACTAAGTCTTATGTCAACTTACATTCTTCTTCTGTCGTCCCGTTGATCATCTGGGTCCCATATTTGAAATGCGATTGCTCTCTTCAACCTCGTTTGCCGTGGATCCCACCACCGGTTTCCAGTTGTATTTGACATTAGTCTCCTGTGTGGTTCCAACCGCAGTGTCTCCCGTGTGATTCCGATCGCAGTCTGGCTAGTGGTTGTCCTATCTGACGTTAGCCATCATCTGCAACTACTGAGTGCTCTTTAGCCAACAGTCCTTCTCAAATGGCTTGCACGCCATTTTGTGATCCTCGGAATTTGCGTTCCACTCCATCAGATTTATCTATCTGGAATAAATGGTTCACAGATCCTTGACCATCCTACTTTACTTCGGCAGTCCAGACGAAACTGTGATATGTGCATCTCTTCCGTCTTTAATACTGCCCCTCCATCTTCTTAGACACTAAACAGCCTGGGATATAGACATCACCATTGCTGAAGTTCCCAACTCACACTTCCTGCTGGGCTGGGCGACCGCCCAGCCCTCGGATCTGCTGCTACCGCACCCTTACTCGTTCCACACTGTCTAAACTGACTGGATCCAACGTATATATCACCTCTTGAATTGGCGCCTTTCTCGAATCACGTGACCATGCTTCTCTCCTTGTGAAGGGCCACCCAATCAGTACTTCGCGTACCCTGCTTAATTTGCATACCACCATCATATCATTAACCCAAATCTACATTGTCTCTGAAGTTCATGGTCCTGAGTTTATCGTCCTTGTTTGAGTTCATGCTCTTTAAATTAGATTTCCCAGCTCAAGCACATTCCCACTGCTATAAATCTGCCCCTCCGTTGTATTTCTTGCCCAAACTGACAGTTCCCGACAAAGCCTATGCTAAGTTTTGGTTTCATGTTTCCTGAATTTCTCATTTCATTAACAACGAAAGGTAAACTCTCGGTTAGCAGGCCATGATCAAGTCAGCGCCCGGTCACTCACTAATTTTGAACTTATACTGGACGGTGAACTTTCTGTTTCAAAAAGGCGGTATGTGAAAACCATTTTTCCATACTGTCTCATATGCTTGAGCACAGATTGAAGAACAAATGGTTTCATTTCCCCGAGGGATTAAAATACTGACACTGCAGCAGTAGTCGTTTTATGTATTCCTGTGTTTTAGTTAGTTAGTTAGTTAGTTAGTCGACAGATCATCCTCAATGCACATCGAACCATTCTGTCCATAAGTGCTCGGATCCCCTCCTCAGCAAATCCCGCAGCGTGTAGCGGCTAACGACACCAGTTCTGTGTTGGTTTATCAATCTTCTTTGGCTCCTGCATAGTGTTCTTGTTTGGCCACCCCTCTTTTAATTTGCAGTTCTCCCAGTCTGGCCATGGTTGTAGATTCAGTCATCACTTGGTTCTCGCAAAAGTCTTACTTCTCGTAGAGCATTCAGAAAGTCGGCCTAGTCCATGGCGCGTCCGCCCTCCACAGTAGCCTTACCCGCGAGCTTGGCAGTCCGCTCATTTCCTTGTACTCCCGCATGCCCTGGCACGAAGATGAAACTAATCTTTGCCAGTCGAGACCGCTCCAGAGGCAGCAACCATTCTCTTCGGATCCGCCCTATCTCTATCCCCTTGAGCATGCTCATTGAGTCTATAAGGAAACATGCCCTAGTGAATCTCTTGTGTCTCAAGCCATGTTATTGCTTTACTTACTGCAATGACTTCCATAGTCAGGCTACTTGTGGTCTCAGCAAAAGCACCAGAGTCCTCCTTCACAATTCTTCCTTCGGCCTGAGCCGTAAAGGCCCACGAACTTCTCACATGTCGGACGACCGACCCATTTGTGTAGATGACAGCATCACTGTCTAGCGAATTCTCGAAAATCAACGCGTGTACTTCCTCCCTCCACAGCAGCCGGATTTTCTTGTCTGCATTTTCTATCTAGTTGGATGCAAACTGAAAACGACGTGCAGAAATTTGTTGGCACTTGCACCCACTCCTCGCCAGGTTCTAAGTCCTCAAGTGAACACACCAGTTGAAGAATGTCTTCGGCTTGACCCATCCACGACCATCCTCTTTTTAACCTGCTGCCCTTCACCTTTATAATTTCACTATGCAGTGGGTGTTGTGTGTTTGCGTTAACTCTTAGGTAGGCGCGTGCTCTGCAAACTTGTATGTGTCTTCAAAAGTTGGAAAATCAAGAAGGTAGCGCATCGCCCTGCATGCTGTATCTCTTGTACATCCAAGAATAAAGCGCATAGCTTCATTCCTGTATTTTATCTTCTTTTAATGATATATATATAATTGCAACAGAAATTCTAAATAAAGGACTTAGACTGAATAACAGAAAAACAGAAGTAATGGTTTTTACAAAGTAAAAATGTATTCCCAAATGCAACATCAAAGTGGATGGAACCATTCTGAAGCAAGTCAATGTATTTTAACTATTTGAGTACATTAGTAACAGCAGATGGAACTTGTATTATGTTTGTATGTTCTAGCCTCCTCGTTGGTTATTCTCTTGCGTATCTCTCTTTCCCTGTCAGTCTTTTCCCTCTTTGCTCCCCCCTTCCTAACTGTCGTTGTCTCTCCCTCTCTTTCTGTCTTCGCCTCTAGCCCTCTCTCCCTTCCATTCTCTTCTCTCACCATCTTACTCCTTCATCTGTCTGCCCTCATAGACTCACCTACCCCTTGCCTTCTATGAGTGATAATCAATACCGATAGATTTATTGATCTAGTAACCTGGGCGACCGCTGATGATGGCCGGGGGTATCAATTTAGAGCTATTTGAATCGCTTGAGTTCAAGACTCCAGGTCGGTTTATGAAGTGTTTTGGTTGACATTGTTACGAAAACCTGGCCATTAGATTAAATATAGAGGTGGCAGTTAGGACTCACTAATTGTCGTCTGCTCACGGCCTGAGCCTGTGTTCAGTACGACTACAGCCGGGCTGTGTGCTGAATGTTGAACGTTGCTTGTTTAGCAGTGTGTAGTCGTTTCTTATTTATGATTGTATAGTCCTTCTTTGTTTATCATTGTGTAGTCGTTCCTTATTTATCAGTGTGTAGTCGTTCCTTATTTTATGACTGGTAGTCGTTCCTTATTTTATGATCATGTAGTTGTTCCTTATTTTATGATTGTGTAGTCGTTCCTTATTTATAAATGTGTAGTCATTCCTTAGTTATGACTGTATACTTATTTGTGATTGTCCGTAAAACAAAAATAATTCAAAAAATGTGAATAAACTTGGTTTGTTTTCCATATGAAATAAGAGTCCAGCATGAACTAACTTTTGTGCGATTCTACAAGTACCACAGAAACTCAAAACATTAAACACCTTCTGACGGTCACATAACTCATGGGGAACCATGTGACCCACACTCCAGCATGAACTAACTTTTGTGCGATTCTACAAGTACCACAGAAACTCAAAACATTAAACACCTTCTGACGGTCACATAACTCATGGGGAACCATGTGACCCACACTCCAGCATGAACTAACGTTTGTGCGATTCTACAAGTACCACAGAAACTCAAAACATTAAACACCTTCTGACGGTCACATAACTCATGGGGAACCATGTGACCCACACTCCAGCATGAACTAACTTTTGTGCGATTCTACAAGTATCACAGAAACTCAAAACATTAAACACCTTCTGACGGTCACATAACTCATGGAGAACCATGTGACCCACACTCCAGCATGAACTAACGTTTGTGCGATTCTACAAGTACCACAGAAACTCAAAACATTAAACACCTTCTGACGGTCACATAACTCATGGGGAACCATGTGACCCACACTCCAGCATGAACTAACTTTTGTGCGATTCTACAAGTACCACAGAAACTCAAAACATTAAACACCTTCTGACGGTCACATAACTCATGGGGAACCATGTGACCCACACTCCAGCATGAACTAACTTTTGTGCGATTCTACAAGTACCACAGAAACTCAAAACATTAAACACCTTCTGACGGTCACATAACTCACGGGGAACCATGTGACCCACACTCCAGCATGAACTAACTTTTGTGCGATTCTACAAGTACCACAGAAACTCAAAACATTAAACACCTTCTGACGGTCACATAACTCATGGGGAACCATGTGACCCACACTCCAGCATGAACTAACTTTTGTGCGATTCTACAAGTACCACAGAAACTCAAAACATTAAACACCTTCTGACGGTCACATAACTCATGGGGAACCATGTGACCCACACTCCAGCATGAACTAACTTTTGTGCGATTCTACAAGTACCACAGAAACTCAAAACATTAAACACCTTCTGACGGTCACATAACTCATGGGGAACCATGTGACCCACACTCCAGCATGAACTAACTTTTGTGCGATTCTACAAGTACCACAGAAACTCAAAACATTAAACACCTTCTGACGGTCACATAACTCACGGGGAACCATGTGACCCACACTCCAGCATGAACTAACTTTTGTGCGATTCTACAAGTACCACAGAAACTCAAAACATTAAACACCTTCTGACGGTCACATAACTCATGGGGAACCATGTGACCCACACTCCAGCATGAACTAACTTTTGTGCGATTCTACAAGTACCACAGAAACTCAAAACATTAAACACCTTCTGACGGTCACATAACTCATGGGGAACCATGTGACCCACACTCCAGCATGAACTAACTTTTGTGCGATTCTACAAGTACCACAGAAACTCAAAACATTAAACACCTTCTGACGGTCACATAACTCATGGGGAACCATGTGACCCACACTCCAGCATGAACTAACTTTTGTGCGATTCTACAAGTACCACAGAAACTCAAAACATTAAACACCTTCTGACGGTCACATAACTCATGGGGAACCATGTGACCCACACTCCAGCATGAACTAACTTTTGTGCGATTCTACAAGTACCACAGAAACTCAAAACATTAAACACCTTCTGACGGTCACATAACTCATGGGGAACCATGTGACCCACACATGTGTTACCGAGATCCAACAGGATAGCAAAGATAACACTGCAATCACCCAACCGTGTCGTAGGAGCCGACTAATGAGATTTGGCCGAGGAAGGCGATGGCTATCTCGAAAGCTGTGTGTTGTATTTTCCTTAAACGAGCTTCTTAGAGAAAACGCGATTGTGGGACAGGGCATCTGTCAAATGCTCTACCAAATGACACACACAAAGCCACGTAAGGGACCCTTTAACATACCCTGGGTATATGGTGCTACGTCCATATGTTAATTAATAGATCAGTTTTAATAGACCTATCGACACTCGGTGGCTGGTGTGGTCCTTATCTCACCGGTGACTTTTACTTCCAGAGGAAGTGGTCTTGCTACAGTTTTAGTTTAGTTTAGTCGCCGGATCAACATCACGGCACACGGGAGTAACCCATAAGTGCTCTGTTCTACTCCTAACTCAAGCCCGAGTCCGGATAATCTCAGCTCAGTGCACGAACTAAGTAGCACCGGCGAGGATCCTGAAATACTTTGGGTAGATTTTTAACTCGAAAATTTGCCCGGGCAGCGCCGTTAGGTTACTCTTTTTCGATTTCCAACTGCCAAGGGATTTTTTACGTGCGCAAAAATACACACAGGCGTCCGATCTCACTACCCAGAGACCAGGGGAAATTGTGTTACTTGAAATCCACGTGAACAAATCCCGGCCCTCACCGGGGCTTGAACCCGGGACCTCCAGCACTTGAGGCGGACACCATACCTCGATACCACTCAGCCCCCTGATCTTGCTTCAGTTATGATGTGGACTATTTATCATTCCACAAATAAGACACCTGAAACACACATCCGGCCTGTGTCCTACTTAGCGTCTCCCGCAGGTCATCATCCGTATACTTCAACCCTACTTCCTATCATTCTTCATCCCGAGCAGTTCCAAATAAAGCTACACTATACATCAGTAATCATCTATTAACCATTTCGGTTTCTTGTCTGCGGTATCTGCTTCCTAACTTACTTTGTACCTGTTTTCTCACCTGTGCAAACTTCTCCAGCATTGAACCGGTGCATGTCATAGACACCCCGGAATCCTCACGCGCATCTCATATACGATATAACTGGCCTGCTCACCTGTTAATTGAGTGCTCACGCAAGCATGCCTTTAGATAAGCATACCTGTTTTATTTTTAACATCACTGTGGTTGGGTCCCTCACCTGGCACTCTACCTGCGTTGGTGAGTTTCTTACTTCTGGTCCACAACAGACTAATTAAGAAGCTATTCTTAACTTCAACAAATCAATATGGCACTGTTTTATCAGCAAACACCTGTGAGTGACACGACCATTTTACCTGGCTGTTGTCCTCATTCTTATTGCCAGAAACAACAAGCATCCAGGAGAGAGATATTGCCGCTGTTGTTGTTGTTGTTGCTGCTATTGCCGGTGAATCGTCTGGAAAAATGAGTTTTAATTCTGATCTTTCTCATTTCCACTCAACGAGTGATGCGTGATTTGGTCTGGCTCTTGAATCCCAGCCGTCGCATAATGTGTTCTCTTACATTGTACATTTGGTCAGAACACACTAGAGACACCTGGCTGTCCTGGTGGCTACTTATTTAGACTATCAAAGTTATACCCTCAGGACTGTTGTCTGTCTACTGCATGTCTGTGCGAAATGTGTTTGGGTTGAAATAGTATAGCCACATGCTTCTGGCTTAGTGTGTGTGTGTGTGTGTGGGTGTGTGTGTGTGAGAGAGAGAGAGAGAGAGAGAGAGAGAGAGAGAGAGAGAGAGAGAGAGAGAGAGAGAGAGAGAGAGAGAGAGAGAGAGAGAGAGAGAGAGAGAGAGAAACGAGATGGGAGTAATGCACGAAAAGTAAATTAAGGCATTAAAATGCTGATGTTGACTGCAACATCCTGTAAGGAATATGCAAAAAACATATTTTCATTACCCCGGAGATGGACAGTATATCTGGCACGAGGTCAACTACCTTATTATCTACCAACGGCACTCATTGGTCGGTTCGCTTGACGTATGCGGTCCGCTTGGCAAATCATTCCTTACATATATCATAACGTAGACGCATTATGAGTAGAGTAGGCTTTCTGGGTCGCTTCATGTCTTAGAGAAAAATAGGACCTGGCTAACTTTTCTATTTCTACTTTTGAGTACTTGAATAAAGCAATCCAGAAAAGGTATCTCAGCAAGACATGTACATTGAAGACTGCTACTGTGATTTATTTCATCACCGTTCCTCTTCTACCGTAGATTGTAGCGAGCAAGTAGAACACACTTGCTACTTTACTGTCTGTTATCTCAGATAAAATGTCTCCAAGAGAGTCTTTCAGTAAAACAATGACATCGACCATTCCACATATTGTTTGTTACATTCTTTGTTGTTGTCTGTCGTTATCTTTACCTTTCCACGTCAACACTAGCCTGCAGAGACAGTGACGCATAGCTATATCTTGCTCATAGTTCAGTTTCAGAGACAACTGTCCGGGAGAGAATTCCAGCCAAAGAACTAAATTGCTCATGCTATTATCGGATGGCAGGCTTCCAGCCATTTCTCATATGTGAATGCTGCCGTTTGGCCCACGAAGCCGTTAGTGGAATTGCTTTTTCTTGTATGCCGTCTGGAGCAGGAGGGCTGATGCGGCTTTGATGAAGCTGTGGCCTATGTGATCTGTGCCAGGTTGGCACGTGCTTTTATTAGTTGATGCGTCGCTTTCTGGCTCCCACGACAACCAGGGGTAGTTGTGCATCACTCGCGGTGACAGCACTTCACTAATACGTATCAATACATGAGGGGCGAGGTTGAATCTTGTCGCTGTAGACCATAGAAATGTGATTGTACAGGATGTTAACAGCGCCAGGAGCAGACAACTTGAGTTATGGACATTTTCTAAAAGAGGCCATGGCACTGCTGACACACAGTTTGGCCATTGAGAGAAAACAATCGGCATTCTTATGGTGATTCAGGAATTGGAACAACAATCGGCATTCTTTGGTGATTTAGGATTTGGATGAAGATAATTAGCGTTCTTTGGTTATTTCAAGAACTAGAAGATTTAGCATTACTTCTTATGGCAGTGGGAAACCACAAAGAGTAGGCTATAAGATCGCAACGCTGGTAAGACTCTGATACTGGGTAGTTTCCTACCGGATTAGAACCACTGATTTAGAGAATACAAATTTGACACAAATACATGCCAGAGTCGGAAACTCTGGCCTTTGAAGTGACACTCGGTGTGACATATTTCCTTCGAAAAAAAAGGAACACAGAAGATGGAGAAACAAGAAAGTACACTGCATGTTACTGACGCCTCTGGTGTGACGTAGACTGCTTTGCTGGCCGGGTGCTTGAAACTACTGCACGCAGAATTGCCTGGAGATTCAATCTGGGAAGGATGAAAACATCCTGCAAATGACATGCAACATTTTTCCGAGGTCTGCAATTGCTTTCTTAACAGCCGACGCTCATACCATTGTGAAAAACATTGCTATATACAGGGCTACATATAGTTCTATATACATTTTTATATACAGCTCTATATTCAGATCTACATACAGTTCTATATACAGTTCTATATTTACAGTTCTATCTATATTTCTAAATACAGTTCTATATACAATTCTATATAAGTTCTATTTAGTTCGATGTACAATTCTATATAGTTTTATATACATTTCTAGTTCTATATACAGATTAAATTTGTTGGTTTATATCAACCAAAGTTTCTCGTTTCCTTCCGTGGACAATGACTGTTGCGGTTCACTTTCGGTTCTTTATTATGTTTCTGTCCATCTATCCCTATCATTTTCCGTCATTTTATTTATTTATTTTTTTAAAATTTTGACTGGTTTAAGCGGGTCTTACCCGCTAAGCGAGCCACATAGGTTAAGCTGGCCTCAGGTTTGATACGTGTGTATTAGGTTAGCTCTTCTTCTGTGAAATGTGTCTGTCCCTCCATGGATCTTGTTGTAGATCAGTACAATTAAGGGTATGCCAAACAAAGAACACCTTCATAGACAGAAAAACGAATGAGAAAGTCCTTCAATAAACACATAAATACCCTAAATTTATTATAGAAATTAATCGTATAGTCACGATCTTTTGAGCACGCTATGAGGAGACATAAACATGAAAATGTAGTGACACTACCAAACTTACTGGGCAAATAGCGAGGTTAAGACACAGACATGCAACGTGGATGGCTTCAACACTAGATATAGCCGGGACAAGAACACAGAACTGATCCAAGAAATAGTGATCCTGTTAGATGTCGAACCGTGACCGTCTTCGCCTATCGGTATAGCAGATGATGTTGATTTTGTAATTTCTATGGAAGCAGTTGTCAATGTGTGAATTCCCCATCGGTCTCTGGTCCCTGGGCACCCTTTCTAGAACTGCTGTGTCAGCGCACGCGGTCACTCCTACGTTAAGTCTTTCAAAGAAACTGAGTCTTTCAAATGTCACAAGTCCTGGGTTGAGAAATCAACCAAGCGTGCCGTTGAAATCAGGCTCCCATTTAAGTACACAACGGTCTGTTAGTTCTACGTAGTTGCTAGTTGTTAGAAGTTCTGTTGTAGGTTTCAGCTAGTTGTTAGAAGGTTCAGTTTTTGATTGTAGCTAGCTGTTAGAAGTTTCTGCTATATGTTGAAGGTAGTTGCTAGAAGGTTCTGATGTAGGTAGTTATTAGAATGTTCAGATACCGATTTTGGGAGATGTATGATGCTTGATGGCATTGTGTTGTGCAATTATCAGTTGTGTTTGTGGACATGTGTGTAGATGTAAATAGGATTCTGTGAAAGGGGGGGGGGGGGGGCTGGATAGAGAATCACGTCTCTGTGATGGGATATGGATATTGCGCCACGTCTCTGTAATGGGAGATCGTTCCAACGGCGCGTCTCTGTGCTAGATAGGCAGGCACGTTTTATAGACCGGCTTTTGTTGTTTTCGATTTAGTAGGTCGACAGAGACTGGGTTAGTGAGTAGGTAGAAAGACTAGTTTGTGGGTTACTGAGGTAGACAGACAGGTTCCAGGGTTAGTGAGGTAGAAAGATGGGTTCCTGGATTAGTGAGTAGGTAGAAAGATGGGTTCCTGGATTAGTATACTTTACTATCTGTCTACTTACCCACCCACTACCTATTTACTATCTATTTTCCCACCCACCGACCCGTCTGCATGCATATCTACTTGCCAGTATACCATTCTTCCTAATGACCCACTTCAACCCACCTGAAGCTGTCCACTTTAGACTTGTTCATTGACGACTGGATTTGGCAGCCACAGTTTTTCTATGGAATGGGACAACTTACCGCACGCCCAACCCTTCGTCGCCTCTTGCGACATACATAACAGGTGTTGTTGTTCTTTCTTTCCCTTAAGGACCCCTTGACATCTCTTTAGCCACCTCCTACCTACCTACACAAATAATGCACACACACACACGCCTACATATACACAAGCGGAGTCTCCGTGGCGAAGTGCCTGTCTGGAGCTCCGAAGGTTTGGGTTCGATTCCAGAGTCACAATTGCTATTGTTTTCGGAGACTCCTGGGGATCGTCGTTGGAGCTACATTGTTCGTGCTTTGTACGACGTTTTTGCCAGACCGCCCTGTGGGAAGAGACCGAGCCATGTGGCATAAAACCCAGTGTAATGGATTCGACCTGCCGGCTTTAAACTCTTTATACATATGCATACAAACATACACATTCAACTATACACCTGCATACAAACATACACACTCAACTAAACACATGCATACAAACATACACACTCAACTATACACATGCATACAAACATACACAATCAACTATACACATGCATACAAACATATACACTCAACTATACACATGCATACAAACATACACACTCAATTATACACATGCATGCAAACATACACAATCAACTATACACTTGCATACAAAAATACACAATCAACTATACACATGCATACAGACACAGAATTGGAAACATCCCCAACGTAGATACAAAACAAAAACAAAAACAAAAGAGACCATAATTTGAATGTATGCGAGGTTGCCACCAATTTCAGAAAACATAAATGTATACATAACTAAAAGATTCCCTCGCGATGACGCCATGAGCAAACAGCTGATCCGTGGACCTCTGTAGACTTTTCCCGGGTGACTGTATTAGCCCGCTTAAGTCAAGAATCCCCACCTTGGCTCTGGACGGTAGCCAGGCATAACTGGTGGTATGGCTGACGCGTTCCAGGCCTGCTTGTTCTCAATTCTAAGACAGGATCAATAAGAACTAATTCGCTTAGACGGTGAACTCAAGTGGGGGTCATTGTGTTCTGAACGAGCCATGAGTGTTGGGTATTTTCTTGCCTTTTCTTATCGTGTCAGTGACGTCTTAGCGCGTGTTGTCAGATGGATAAGGGGATTGATTGGCGTTCGTAGAATAAGAAGAGGAGGAAGTGTATATCTGAGGGTGAAATAGATGCAATGCTCAACAGTACAACAACGCCACAGCACACTGTCGTCAAAGTAAAACTGTCACAGTACAACGTCGCCACAATACACAATATGTGACCGTACACCGTCGTCACAGTACAACGCTGTCACAGTACAACGTCGCCACAATACACATCTGTCGCAGTACAACACTACAGTACTACCATCCAGGTCTGTCGTACACCTGGCACAGTTAACTGCGGATGTAATGAATCCTTTATAACGTTCAAAGCTATGGCAAACTACTAACTAATATTCCCTAGTAAATCATAAACGGCCAGTAAATGCTGAGATTGATTGTGACGCCCGTCCTTCTTCTTTCGTTCGCTGTCCCCCGTAGTTTCACTTAAGTTTCTGATCGTTCGCTGACCCACATATTTAACTGACCTCCTTGTGTTCCAAGTTACTTAAATCCCTGGAATTCTTCTACCCCTATCCCAGACGTTTGTTGCTGCGCTAGCTCGCTCGCTTTGAACTCAAGCGTAGGCCATACACTACTTTTAGTGCACTGGACTGACTTTTTGCGTGTGGATTAGCTTTCCTTATTACCAGTGTCCCTCGTCACCCAGCGAACCCACCCCGACTCCAGAGGTACTTGTAATTTACGTCCACAAGTCAAGGATGAGAGGTACACATTTTACTCCAACTGGCTGGAGTAGGAGGATAAACCCCTACACAACCATTAGCGCACGGGAAGTTTAAAAGCTAGAGTGATCTTACCCTTTTTATTAACCCCCTACCCCCGTCATCGAGCACCGGAGCTTGGGCGCTCTGATTCTCCATTCATTATGTACACATAAATATACGACTGAGTGTGTGTGCGTTAATTAAATGTACAATCATACACAAAACACGCTACATCAAATAGACAAAGATTACTTTGTAATGTACAGATCAATACCAGAAACAGCAACATTATCACTGTACCTAGCGTATGCTCAATCGATTCCTCATTGATGCAACAAGAGTTCCTATAATTTCTAGTGGACCTGATTCTCTTTGGGAGATTGTACCACTTGGTTGTAGAGTGGGGAATCATTGATCGAGGAGTGGTCCAACTCACATTCCTGAACCAACGTTGTAGGGGTCGCAGAGTTTCTTCTCTGTCTGTCTGTCTGTCTGTCTGTCTGTCTGTCTGTCTGTCTGTCTGTCTGTCTGTCTGTCTGTCTGTCTGTCGGGCGCCGTCCGTCCGTTCTATTCTTTCCATTTATACTGATCATCTGTCTGTTCGTTTGTGAGTCTGTCTGTCGGTCCGTACGTTCAACTGTCTGTCCGTCCATCTGTATGTCTGTCTACTAGGTGTCTGTCTGGTCGCTATGACCTTCGCTTAATTCTTTCTTTCCTTCTTTCTTTCTTTCTTTCTTTCTCAACCATCTCCTAATTACCTTGCCGAGTCACCTAAAATCTCAATCTCTACCATCACACAAACACCGCTTGGAGACGGACACCAGTCGTCACGACTCAGATCCTAAGAACGAGTCAGGATGCGAGAGGACACCCAAATGCCACACTACAGTAAAATCTCACGTTTTCCATCAAATTTGTAAGGAGGGGAGAGATGAATCCCACTGGGTGCTGGAAAACAGCGATTTAAAAAAAAAAACAAACACATCCCTTAATGTTTACTTTTATTGTGGTGAATGTTGCCCTTGCCTAATCCTACTATTCCTAAATGGTAGACCCGCCATTGCTGGCTACACACATCCAGGACAACCCAGCACTACGAGGATAGAGCTAATCGTTTGCTATTTTAACCAAAAAATAATTAACCCGTGTAGAAGAAGCAGACTGGAAACATGCTAGAAAGTATCGCGGCAGTACAATTCAAGGCACTACAATAGACTCTTGTGGATGCGTGTCCTCACCCCGGGATCCCATTATCTACTCGCCGAGATGCAGTTCCGCTTTCTGGAATCACCTATGTCGTCGCCTTTATGAGTCCTCCCAGGGGGTGGATGTCACAGCCGATAGTTCGGGTGTTAACGGGAGAATCGTCTCTCCCAGGGGGTGGATGTCACAGCCGATAGTTCGGGTGTTACCGGGAGAATCGCCTCTCCCAGGTTCCAAATCCCCATGACCCGGAAGTGTGATCTTGTTTGAGAGGTAGCCGTCCATTTACATGACAGGGTTTGATGGCGGGCCTGCCTGCCAGCTTGGCGTGATGTTCACCGGGATAGAGATTCTGTCTTCCAGGAGATGTCCAGGATGCAAACAGAAAGCAATCACCGGCGACGGCGTCCCCTGACTCCAACAGAGCTGCGTCAATATCGTAACTAGTTTTCCAAATGGCTTTTTGTGCAGCTTTAATAATAAATAGAATAGAAATAATAACATTTGGGGGAAATAACAAAATAAGAGAAGTTAATTAATTCTTTTATTTATGTATGTGAGGCTGGGTGTTGACAGGTGTTGTGTGTATGTTACGGTATTTTATGGTTGAACTGGTTTAGTGAACAGAGGCAGTCTGCGGGAAGGAGGGAGTAGATTGGAGTGGTATGTTCGATCATTGTCACTCATGCCTTAATTCACACAAGTTAAACATTCAGAACACAGATACTGGACAAAGAGACAAACAACTCATCTCATCTCATCATGTTCCTCTTGTACCTTGCGGTGTCGAGGTGAAGTATAAACTTCGTGAGAGTGCCCGATTATGGGCTTCATATATCGATATTCCCATGGACTCTGCTATTCCCTCCGTCCAACGTTTACGTGGTCGGCCTCTTCCTCTGTTTCCATCTGGTCTGTACATCATTGCTTGTTGTGGTATGCTGTTGACTGGTAACCTACTTGCATGGCCAAACCATTTGACTTGCTGCCTTCTACAACTATAGGAGGACAAATAAGAAGTTTAATAATAATATATAATACAAACTTTCACACCTGAAATAACGAGAACAACAACGAGTCGTATGTTACTTACACTGGAGAAATAATGAGAACAACAAAATCACAGCTCTAATACTTGTATTTTCATATGAGAAATTACTAGAACATCAAAAACACCAGTGTGATACCTCTAGGGGAGAAATTACGGGACAATAAAATCACAAGCGTATTACTTTCTGAGGAGAAATAACATCAAAATCACATTAATACTATTAAAATCACAATTATAATACTTTCACAGGAAAAATAACATTAAAACCATAATAATTTCACAGGAAAAAAAAACAAAAGAACAACAGAACAAGAAAATCACAAATTTAAAACTTTCACAGGGGACATAACTGGACCATCAAAATCACAAGTGAATTACTTTCACATGGGAAATTTTTAGAACAACAAAATCACAGCCATGTAGGGATCACAGAAGCTAAATATACCTTGTCAAATACCTTGTAATAACTCAAACGTCATATCTCGTTACAATAGTCAGACTAAACCTAACAAGTATAATCCGACATGATACTTTGGTTGGCACACCTGAGAGTTACCCGCTCTCATATGGCGACCTGCTTGAAAACACATTTGGGACCCTATTCAAATATCTTTAGGCGTGGCGGTTATCTTTTTTGTTGCCCGAAACCAACCTTGACCGGGCTATTATACGGTAATGAAAGCAGACGTCAAGTCAACAAGTTTGCGCCTCAATTCAGTGCCTTTTCATGTGGCCTTAAGACGTTTTCGTCTGTGGCCCCTGCGGTTTTCTCGTAGCCGATCAATCACCTGTTTATGCCTGATTGACGCAAAAGCACCTGGTCTGTAACTTAGGTGTGTGATCAAGCGGAAATGTGTGTGACGGATGCATTAAAATCACGCTTCAGTACTGCATGCGGCGGCTTTCAGCGAAATGTGTACTAGGCCTGACACATATTTGTTTTCTTATCACCCCAATTGTGTGACACATATTTTCTTGAATTCAACAATGGTGAAATCCAGCCTAGCTAATGTTAGGGGAGTTTCTCGTAAGTGCTTCTGTAAAATACAGCACCACTCCGCAAACATAGATACACGAGCGCATACGCACACACATCACACGCTACAGCACACGCATATAGACACGCAGACACACAACACACACGGACGCTCACGCACGCAAACATTACACAGACAGACATGCACATACACAACGCAGACACACATGCACAACATAGACACACACATGCACGCACACACTCATTACACACAGAGACAGACACACACTACAGACACACACACACACACAACACAGGCACGCACACAACACAGACATTCACGCACACACAACACGGACACACACACACACACAACACGGACACACACACACAACACAGGCACGCACACAACACAGACATTCACGCACACACAACACGGACACACACACACACACAACACGGACACACACACACACACACAACACACACACACACACAACACGGACACGGACACACAACACGGGTACGCATACAACACAGGCATACACGCACACACACATCACGGACACACACACACACACACGCGCTCGCGCGCACAAATACACATGACAGTGTTTCAACAAATAAAGAAGCCAGACACAACGGCATTATTATCTGTCTGACACACTGCATATTTCCTCAACAATCCAGACCCACTTCACAAAACACGTTCGCAGCAGAAAACCGCTGTGGGTATGTCAAGTGAAAGTCATAATTTTTAGACCTGAGCGCACGTAGGGATAAGTGGCCAGTCTCTCCCTCCCGTAGCGAATGATGAGAGCTGACAAGAACCGCTGTCCGGCCAGGTTTATGCCTTTGTCTGCTCAATGCCATAACCGTTACATCAACGCGGCCGCTATGGTGAAACAGTTCATGTTGCACAGTATTGCGGCATTGCTCCAGGTGACGTCAGCCGTGGAAGACCACCTGGATTGAGGGAAAGTGGGCTCAATTTGCTGCATAGTAACGTGTCAAACCAGATCTTATTCTGTTATGAGCACTTCCAAACTGACACAGCGCTTCAGATGGTAGGATCTAGAACACCCACCCCACAGCCGTGACCTAGTGCCCAGTGGCTTTCTTCTCTTAGGTCTTTTAAAGACAAACCTGAGTGGACAGACATCAGAAACAGAGGACCAAGTCCTGCTAACTGCAATGTCCTTGAGGGAGGACTTTGACATCGATCGATGTCTTGTGGATTGGGATAAATGTCTTGGTGAGGCGTAACCTCACACATTTCTATACTTACCGTAACCTCACACATTTCTCTACTTTAACCTCACCACACTTGTCTACTTACCGTAACCTCACACACCTCTCTGCTTACAGTAACCTCACACACTTCTCTACTTACTGTAACCTCACACTTCTCTACTTACTGTAGCCTCACACACTTCTCTACTAACTGTAGCCTCACACACTTCTCTACTTACTATAACCTCACACTTGTCTACTTACGGTAGCCTCACACACTTCTCTATTTACTGTAACCGCACACACCTCTCTGCTTACTATAACCTCACACTTGTCTACTTACTGTAGCCTCACACACTTCTCTACTAACTGTAGCCTCACACACTTCTCTACTTACTATAACCTCACACTTGTCTACTTACGGTAGCCTCACACACTTCTCTATTTACTGTAACCGCACACACCTCTCTACTTACTATAACCTCACACTTGAAGAAGCGAGACTGCAAATGACAGAATCCTGTTGTCTGTCTCCTGTCTTTGTCCACCAGTCTGTTCTATTTATTCTGTCTGAATCACTAAGAGCTAGACACCGTTATGCTGGATGGAAACGTTTATTGTCTGTCCATTCCACTTGTCATTTATGGAATTAGTCGGTCGGTCTTCTTATTTATTTACTCTAGTCACATCAAATATGTACAAGACGTTCCACCCAGGCATAGGAACCAAAGATGGTTGGCGGAAGTACTCGTGTTTGCCTACTTGACGTCTGACAGCCAGACAAATACGTCACATCCCGTGAGACCAGCGCCCTACAGGAGTCCGGTGTGGAGGGCGCCACCGTACTTGTTCAAATAAACTGCAGTTCTGACGTGTTTGCGCCTCAAACATTGATTGTGTATGAGAACAGGGGCGTATTGGAGAGAAGTGATAGGAATGGTGAGTTGGAGGAAGGAGGGGGATAGAGGTAAAGGTAAGTTGGCAGTGGTACTGCTACCGGGTAAGGAATGATGAGGGTCTTAAACTAGTTTACACTGTCATGAGATGGTGAGTAGGTGACTGTCTTATCTGCCATTGGCAACCGGAAGGTCTCCTTGACGTCTCGCGCCCCGAGAGATATGGGTTCGATTCCAGACTGCATCGTTCGGTTCGTGAGTGCAGGTTTCTTTGAGGCTCCTGGGGGTTGTCGTTGGGGCTACGGAACTTGTGATTTGTGCGATGCTTTCAACGGGCCGCCCTACGGAAAGACACCGAGCCATACGGAACAAAACCCGGCGCAATGAAGTTAGAATCCCAAGCTTGTTGTGGCTGCAGGCAACTCTTGGGCATATCCATAAGAAGTTGATCTTTGACTTTCAGAAACCCCGGCATATCGTGACCGCCGGACTTTTCCGTCTTGCAGATATGGCCAAACATCAACCGCCTGAGACAGTCCGGCTTGGTCCTGCAGTAAAAGCGATGCCCAGATCAAGTCAAGTCAACAACTTTTTTAGACTAGATTGAGAGCAACTCCATATAATCCATTGTCAATCCAGATTAGGAACAAACACATATAATCCATTTACTGAACAGATTTAAGACACATACATATAATTCACTTGCAATACTTATTTAAGACAAAAATGATATGAGTTAAAGTACATTCTGTCTAAGAGAGAGAGAGAGAGAGAGAGAGAGAGAGAGAGAGAGAGAGAGAGAGAGAGAGAGAGATCGTACATAATAAAAGGAAAAACCCTGATATCATATTCTGCACCCATTAATATTGGCTTGATAATAGTTTTCCGAGAATTCCGCCCCAGGCAGTAACACAAACAGATCGTTTTACTGTCGTCGTATCCGGACCAACCTTTACGACCTCTCCAACATCATCCGCTGTCATCAAACCAACGACCAATCCCACAAGGCCGTCTAACTGTTATCTTGCTTGCGTCATTACCAAAGTTCCCAGTCAGTAGAAGTGGCTGATCGACGGTCCACATTTCGAGATAGTTTGGTTCTTCTAATATAACTAAGCCGGTCTCTCTGGCCGAGGGGTTACAACACTTTCTCCGTAACCTCGTTTATCATGCAGTCTCGTAGCGGGCGAGAGCTGGGAGTGGTTCGACCCCCGCTGGTGACTTGCGGGATAACTGAGCCGGCCGCTCAGAAAGCAATGGCTTACTACTGAGAGTAATCTTGCCAAGAAAGCAACAGACAGCTGAAAGATGCTGCTGTTGACAGCGATGTCCTGTAAAGGATATGCGAATAATAATAATAAAAAAAATAACTAAGCCTGAAAGCGTTTTCGGAATTTGTGCTCCGTAGAGCTGTTTATAGACACGCCGACAGTGACGACAGGATGCGATCGCTCTTAAAACTGTCGGTGTGCTGATAGCGGGGTTCAAACCTACACCGACCAGTCGGACTGTAACGTTGACTTCTCGTTCAGAAAGCAATGGCAAACCGCTGAACGTAACATTTCATAGACAATTAACGCGGGGTTGATCACAACATCCCGCAAAGGGCATGCAACATGAACGGTTGGGACCTTCAACTTTTTGCGACTGAGCCAATAGAATAGGGGGTCATCATCCCAGGTGTTTCACTGTCTTGTATGACTGAGCCACTAGAGGGCGGGTCACCATCTCGGGTGTTTCGTCATCTTGTGTGACAGACATAATCTAACTCATATAACATGTCTCAGGTCATTGACATGGAGCAGCCCTCCAGCTCAGAAGGTACCTAGTTCGATCCCAACTTAGGGCTGGGAATTTTCCCGAGAAACCATGGTACCTAATGATATCAGACTCCCTCCTGGTATCTAGGCGTCTCGGATAAGGGCAAAACAAGAGGAGGTGCAAGGTGTGCATGGTATAACATCCCACGCAGTTGGAAATCATAAAGAGTAGGCCGTTATCCGCTGTAAGGGCAAAAGTGTTTTGAAAACTAAAACCTACCCTCGAAACCGGACATTCTTTACTTTGAGGTACATAAAGAGATACGGTGCACTACCAAGAGTAGCCGGTCTCTCTGGCTGTGGGGTTACAACACTTTCTCCGTAATCCCGTTTGTCACGCAGAGTCTCGTCGCGAGAGCGAGCTGGGAGCGGTTCGTCCCCCGCTGGTGACTTGCGGGACACTGAGCCGGCCGCTCAGAAAGCAATGGCAAACTACTGGGCGTAATCTTGCCAAGAAATCAACATACAGCTGAAAGATGCTGGTGTTGACAGCGAGGTCCTGTAAAGGATATGCTAAAAAAAAAAAAAACCAAGAGTAACGAAGTCGAAGTAAAAGAAGAGGAGGAAGAAGAAGAAGAAGAAGAAGAAGAAGAAGAAGAAGAAGAAGAAGAAGAAGAAGAAGAATTCATCATCTCAGTGTTACAGAAAAAAGTAACAGGAAATTTACCGACTAAAGAAACAACTGTTGAACACCACAAACAGATATCTAAAATCGCAGTCTACCTGCTACACTCCACCCGACAACATTCATTTACATTCCACGTACACAGTTTTGTCAGGCAAGCTTCTCGTAACCGTCGCTACAGCAATAATAAACAAAATCAATCAAGCACGACAGTTTTGTTGTTTAAGCAAAATAAGAACTAAACCGCAAAAAGAATTTAAACAAAAAAAAACACTGGAAAAAGGTCCTTTGATTTAAACAGCCAGTTTCTTAGTTTCCTTGTGACTGTTTGTTGATTGAAGACTTCGGCCACAACGCACCAGTGTTTTCTGTCAATATTCTGTCGATTCCTTTGGTCTCTTCGGTCGTTTCTTTACGTAAACATGAATCGCATTACTGTTGAAATATTCTGAACTCACTCATTCAGGCCGTGACAATTGTTATATTAACGCGTGTGGTTACTGAGTTACTAAACCTCATTCTGTTCTACATCGTTGTTACTAAACCCCATTCAGTTCTACATCGGTGTTATTAAACCTCATTCTGTTCTACATCGGTGTTACTAAACCACATTTTGTTCTACATCGGTGTAACTAAACCTCATTTTGTTCTACATCGGTGCAACTTAACCTCATTCAGTTCTATATCGTTCTGACTAAACCCACGTCTCTCCAGAGATGTTATTATTGTAGATGCTTCTAAACAATGCACGTAATTCTGTGAAGTAACAGGTGTCATTGATAGATATAATCACTGTGAAGTGAGAAGTAACATATGCCTGTGACAGACATATTTTACTATAATGTGACATGCCTGTGACAGACATATTTTACTATAAAGTGGCAAATGTCTGTGACAGACATATTTTACTATAAAGTGATATATGCCTGTGACAGACACCGAGTTCAGAAGCGTATGTCACTATAAGAGAACCAGTGAACGCCTGGTGCCCCTAAGGCATGAAATGAGTTTAGTACCCAGCAACTCTCCCTGCGTGTATGGTAACTATACATGATCTGTCTGTCTTAACTCCTTGTGCCTCATTCAGTTGTTATGAGGTCAGAGGAACCGAATGGATAAAATGACTTGTTCTTAAACATCCGGTGCGCTGATGCCGAAATAGGGGGTTCAACCACTACACCGGTTAGTTGGACTAATATGTTGTCTTCTCGTCCTTGTCTAGGGGACGTAAATTACAAGTACTTTAGAAGTGAAGACGGAGCGGATTCTCCTGATGGCACGGGACTCTGGTAACATGGAAAGCTAATCCAATCGCAAAAACCAGTCCAGTGCACTAGAAGTAGAAGCACGCATATGGACTACGCTTGAGTTCAAAGCGAGCGAGCGAAAAAACAAATTTGTGACATTGACCCCCGATATCCGATTGTTACTGTGACTTCTTCAATTCAATGGCGTTATATTTTGAATGACTTTAGACCCAACATCCCCACCCTCACCCCTTTCTTATTTGCGGTGTCTCCATCTTCAGTCGGTAGAGGAGCTTGCGTGTTCCAATGATTGCCAACGGTAGCGCAACTACTAGCAAGGTCTCCCATCCGGGACAAGTCAGGGGGTAGTGACCAGACGAAGCCATGTTTCAACCCACTGCCCTGTAAGTAGACTGGGAACATTCAGAGGTTGAGCAAGGCACATAATGGATAAAAACATCCGATGTGCTGATGCCGAGGTAACAGGCTCAACCCCTATACCAGACAGTTGGACTAAAATGTTGACTTCTCGTCCTTGCCTTGGGGATGTAAAGTCACCAGTTTGACGACACAGTGCAGCGTAAATCACGTGATGACGATGATAATGATGGGGGTGAGAACCACTATTTCTTCGTTTTAAGTAACACACGCTCCGGATATAACGAGTTTGAGTAATACCCCCTCGGTTTAAAGGAATTAGGATTAACATTGTTATTTATGTTTGCAATCTTCGCATTCCCGAGAGGGCTAACCCGGTCAACTAACACCCGAAGAAATCGGATTTGTCGACCGAAAGAGGCAAATATCGCAGCTCTGCTGTAAACAGACACAAAGACATCTCATCTCATCTCATCATGTTCCTCTTGTACCTTGCGGTGTCGAGGTGAAGTATAAACTTCGTGAGAGTGCCCGGTTATGGGCTTCGTATATCGACATTCCCATGGATTCTGTTATTCCCTCCGTCCAGCGTTTACGTGGTCGGCCTCTTCCTCTGTTTCCATCTGGTCTGTACGTCATTGCTTGTTGTGGCATGCTGTTGACTGGTAGCCTACTTGCATGGCCAAACCATTTGACTTGCTGCTTTCTAATAAAATCTAGAGCAGCTTTAACCCCCACTTTACTCCTGATTTCTTCATTTCTGATCTTATCTCTTCTTGATACGTTGAGTATTCTTCTCAGGAACCTCATTTCTGTTGTTGTGATTTTTCTTTTCTCTTTTTCTGTCATTGTCCAGGTTTGGCATTGGTAGCACAGAGTTGGTAGGAAGATTGTGTTGTAAAGTGCTTTCTTAGTAGTTATTGATACATGTTTGTTCTTTAGTATTGGTGCCATTTGTCCAATGAGTTGATTAGCCTTATTGCACCTATTTTCGATCTCGTCTTCTGATCTGCCATTTGATGTTATTATACTTCCTAGGTACACTTCTTAGTTTTTCTACGAGCAAAGACATCACGACCCAAATACCCGACGAACGAAAAAGAAGGAATTGAGATAAGCTGAGCTTAGTCAAGAACCGACGTCATAGCCCTCCAGACATTCCTATAGTACTCTGTCTTCATCTTCAACATTCAGTGAAGAGTCCCGATACACATGGTACCAGGTTCAATCTGCTTATGTGTCCGCTGGCCTTCCTCGAAGAACTGAGTGTCGGCCACATCCTCTGCGTACCCCTGCTGCACCATTTTCTCTACGCAATGATGGTGTACCTGGTTTTCGACACTCTACACGCAATAGAACGAACGAACCTTATTTTCAAAGGGTCACAACTTGGTTACGTAAGAAGACTGCGACATACCGATCCCTCTGATCGTGCTCATCCGGCGGTGTGATTACACCGAGCCACAAGTTACAACGTTCGCATTTCCGAGCACTCAAATATAACTATATTTTTTTTTGCATTTTTGTAGTTGTTAATATTCACAACGGCGAGCAAATTTAACTCATTGAGGAAGACAGGGTAAGATTATCCCTTCATTTATCATTCTACCTTGCTGCAGCTTGTCAAGCAGTTAAAACTCGACTGAATGAAGGAGTACATTTGAAAGTCGAAGCTATAAATAACTTGTGCCATACTTAACTTCTTATAGGGGTCGCTAACTGTCACGTCACACCCAGTGATACTTTTTCGATGAATAATTCTAACGGGCAGGTTAAGCTTCTTTCATGTAATAATTTAGGCGTGACAGACCTAGCATGTTTACTCTTCTTCTTCTTCTTTGTTGCTCCTGCTTTTCTTCCTCATCTTCTCCCTCTTCTTCTTCCTTCAGCGCTTCGTGTTCTTCATCATCTTCTTCTTCCTCATACTACCTTTTCTTCCTCCTACTCCTCTTCTTCTTCAGTTTATTCCCCTTTGGGGGCGCAGCCGTTCTAACTTGTAATACCTCTTGTCTTCCCCGTGTTTCTATGCTGTGTTTTGTGTATTTGTTTCCTGATGAAGGCTAATCGCCACACGTCCTATGTTTTCCGTAACTGTGTTCTGTAAAGCTGCATTACTTTGTGCTATTTTATACTGTTTATATTTCCTTAAATTCACCGCAGTTCCACTAATTATACTCATTCTTCATTGGCAACCGCATCTACACCACTGCCGTGTCTCCAGTCCTTGCGGATGATGATGTCTACAACACCATTCATCTGCTGCTTCTCTGGCTTCTGGTGTTTGCCCAACTTTCTTCATTCCACTGTCTGGCTTTGGGACTAGCTTTGTCGGAGTTCGATACCCGTGAACGGCGACTCGCCAAGTCAGAGGAAGACTAGCCGGCTATGTCGAAGTGCATTCAGACAAATACATGTACTTTACAAACCCTTGCTAGGCACCCGCTTCAAATTGCAAGGAGTAAAACGCAGTTTGTGTAACCCTGTGCCAGTCCTTTTACCACAACATCAGCCATTATTTTCTCACAGCACTCCTTGTAATCCTATACCGGTCACAGTAGTCCCTGTAATCCTACACCAGTGCTTGTATTCCCACACCATTTCTGATATTCCTACACCGGCTATTGTATTCCAACGCTGGCGTTTTATTTAAACCCTGTGTAGTTTACATTGGCCCAGTTTTTCATTGCTATCGGTTGATAGTAAATTCCATACCTACAAGGGCCGTAAATCATATGACTTGTAGATGCCATAAACACATGACATTTAGTTGTGTACAACAATTCTGTTAGACGCGTGAAGTCAAGAGTGTTATTCACTATATAGGGTGTGTTTTTAATGACTGCGTAGTGGTTGAAAATATTGCTGGTCCATATAGCCGGGATTCTTTCACGTGGATTTCTAGTAACAAAATTTCCCCTGGTCTCTGGGTAGTGAGATCGGACGCCCGTGTGTTTTGTTGCGCACGTAAAAAAAAATCCCTTGGCGGTTGGAAATCGTACAAGCGTAAACTAACGGCGCTGCCCGGGTAAAATTTTGAGTTAAAAATGTACCCAAAGTATTTCAGGATCCTCGCAGGTGCAACGGAGTTCATGCACTGAGCTGAGATTCTCCGAACTCAGGCTTGAGTTAGGAGTAGAACGGAGCACTTATGGGTTAAACCCGTGTGCCGTGATGTTGATCCTTCGACTAAACTAAACTAAACTAAACTAAACTAAACATATTGTCTTCCCTTGAAATGACGCGATCTTCCCTTGACATGGCGAGATATACCAGATATAAACAACGCATTACAAATGTGAAATGTCAAATGTTACGTATATTCAATACTATTATATTGCGCAGAAGCCTGGACATAAATGTTATGTATATTCAATACTACTGTATGGCGCGGAAGTCTGGACACTCAACAAGTAACTAAAAAGTCGAATAGATGCCCTGGATATGAGGATATACAGAAGAATATATCGTATTTCATGGAAACAGAAACAATCAAACACAGAGTTTCTAGAAAAAAACTGGGAATGAAAAGAGACTTGAAGAAATAAATAAAAAAGAGGCACGTGAAATATTTCGGCCATGTTAAAAGACATAACACCCTTATAAAAACCATACTGGAGGTTAAGTTTGAGGGCAAGCGAGCAAGAGGTAGACAACGATACAAGTGGGAAGATAACATCAAGAGATAGACGAACATCAGTCTGACCGAATGTACAGTGATAGCTGGAGACAGACAATGTTGGAGATCCATTTCATCCAACCTTCATTGTGGAGACGGCACTTGATTGATTGATACAGAGAAGCATACGACAACAACAACCACACAACACCAATTATTGCTAGGACACAATGCCCATAACAGTTTGAGAACCAGTGAGAGGACGACCGCAAGGAGCGGCACATTTCCTGTCTGTTGTCTTATTTGTGAATGATGGGAAGGGAAACTGCTGCGGTGAAGGTCACCTTCTGACGAAGAGCCCGCGAATTTTGCTCAGGACTCCGCAATGCAGAGGACCCCAGAGAGAAAGACAGATTTATTACGCATACAATTAAGTCCGACCTCTCCTCTCTAAATCAAACGTTGCGTAATGTGCATGGTTTCTGTTTTTGTGTGTCAATTTTCTGGGTTTCTCGAAGCGGGAGCAAAGAGTGGTTTTTTCTTGTGACTTGTTGTCAGTGTTTAGTGCCTACAGTTCATGTTCCCGCGCGTTTGCATTGAAAACAACTGTGAGAAGGGAAGCGCTGGCGAAGTTCATCAGGAACTGCGCTGATAATGTTATGAGCACGGTCTGAGGTCTGAGCTCGTCGCCTGCCCAATTGAAGAGACACTGGCCACCTACTTTTCCTTGAATTGAGACCTACAATATGTGACGGCCCTATCACACCACAGACCTACAATATGTGACGGCCCTACCACATCACAGACCTACAATATGTGACGGTCCTATCACTTCAGACCTACAACATGTGACGGCCCTATCACATCACAGGCCTACAATATGTGACGGCCCTATCACATCACAGACCTACATGTGACGGCCCTATCACATCACAGACCTATATGTGACGGCCTTATCACATCACAGACCTACATGTGACGGCCCTATCACATCACAGACCTACATGTGACGGCCCTATCACATCACAGACCTACATGTGACGGCCATATCACATCACAGACCTACAATATGTAACGGCCCTATCACATCACAGACCTACAATATGTGACGGCCCTATCACATCACAGACCTACAATATGTGACGGTCCTATCACTTCAGACCTACAACATGTGACGGCCCTATCACATCACAGGCCTACAATATGTGACGGCCCTATCACATCACAGACCTACAATATGTGACGGCCCTATCACATCACAGACCTACAATATGCGACGGCCCTATCACATCACAGACCTACAATATGTGCCGGCCCTATCACATCACATACCTACATGTGCCGACCCTATCACATCACAGACCTACATGTGCCGGTCCTATCACATCACAGACCTACATATGACGGCCCTATCACATCACAGACCTACAATATGTGCCGGCCCTATCACATCACAGACCTACATGTGACGGCCCTATCACATCACAGACCTACAATATCTGACGGCCCTATCACATCACAGACCTACGTGTGCCGGCCCTATCACATCACAGACCTACAATATGTGACGGCCCTATCACATCACAGACCTACATGTGACGGCCCTATGACATCACAAACCTCTAGCAGACAACTGCTTCTAGATATCTGTAAGTGGTAGATATGGAGCCTGTCGGCTATCTGGTGCCAACCCCGTATTTGTTAGACCAAATGGCACTTGATGGGTCATGTGGGCAATATTGCGTCAGCCGCTTTTATTTTCTACTAATTTCCTGGTAACACTTTTTAGACTGGCTCGATTTGGGTGGGTGGGGGGGGGGGCAGTTAATTGAGGAAAAACAAACAAACAAAGAAACAAACAAAACACCCAAATATCGAGCCGGCGGGCAAGCAGACTAGCCACAAGCCTCCCATGACATAACACGAGGCACCATATATCCCTAGAATCTCCATCCACGCGGGTTCTTAAAGAAACACCTCGACTCCCAGACAGAGCCGGCCTGGCATGGCTTTCTGGATATCTCCTGGGCAGTCAAGGTGGCGGGTATTATTATGTCTGTGTATAGGTTGAAAAGGCTTGGGGATAACAAGCATCCCTGCCGTACTCCTCTTTCTGTCTCGATGGACGATGAATAATTATTTCCGTATCTAGTTGGTGCAACTTGTTCCCAGTACAAGATACTAATAACCGGAAGGTTAACCCAGTCAAAAAATGCCCGCAGAAGTCGGATGTGTCGGCCTAACAGCGCAAGAACGCAGCTCTGCTGTAAACAAGCACAACGCAATCACGTCCGATAAATAAACTCCGGATGAACGCAGCAGAAGAAGATACTAATAAGTCTAATGTCCTTTCCGTCTACTACTGTATCTTGAAGTTAAGTTACGCCTCTCCGCCGCGAAGAGCATGAAATTAATCGCTCTATCAAAAGCTTTCTTGTAATCCATAAAACATTTAAAACATATAAAACATTTAAAACATATAAAACATATAAAACATTTAAAACAATGGAGCAATCACGACGATATGGCGCCTATTGGCATCTCATGCCTTCACTCACTTCACCTACATTGTAACTCACAGAAACGTGGCCGAAGGTTTAAGTTTGAACCCCAGGCAACAGACACACAGGTCATCAAACGAGATAACGACGAAGTCAGAACTTCCCACCGACATGACGTACTTCCCACCGACATGACGTAAATCTTGGGTTGCCAGATACGTGGGCACCAAATGGACGGTATAATAAGACAGACAAGAGGACACAGGAGGACATATTGAATGTTTCAATTGAATCGTTCCAGATTAAACCCACAATCAGTACAATTTTATTACAATAGCTGCCAATAAGTGTATCTTACTGTTAGTGAATCGACCAAGAAACAAAAAGTCGCTTAAAAGACCAAGAAACAATCATGTTAAAAAATAAATATAAATTCAATGGAGACTTTTTTCAAAATGCTACGTACATCATTTAAACATCCGATTGTACAATTATTACCTTATAATATTTATTAATTACTCAACGTATTTCTCAGAGGAGCCAACTTTTCGTAGAAGATCCTCGTTAGCAATCACATATGCATAAAACTGTTCACAGGTAAGATTCTTCAAATTGTACTTTGTGAGAATGATGCCCTTTACAGAGTCGAGTAAGAGTCTGTTCCTTTCCTTTGTCCATTGAGCATTAATCAAGGAGAACACTCTTTCCACATTGCCATTGTGTCCAGGGATACAGAAGAATACTTCACACAATTTAAGTAACTATGAAAAACAAGATGCATTTGTGCAACTTTGGAAAAATAAACCCCACTGCTCATGCAAGAGTCTGTCAAAAAATTGTTCATTCTTGTCTTCCACTTTGTACATTTTAACAATGTAAACATACGGTAGATTGTAGAGACATTGTAAGTTGTAACAACAATACATAAACAATTATAACATAAAATATAAGAAAAGCCGGACATTTTAAAGGTGTTTAGCTTTGCCTGCCGGACGGAGAATATTAGGCTAAAGAGGAGAACATGTCCTCTTTTTGCCGGACGTCTGGCAACGCTACGTAAGTCTGAACGCAGTCAAAGATATGTCGACTGCGCAAGTTCCGGTGCACAGCGTGGGAACGCCAGCAATCGGATTTTGTAGCAGCCACATGATGGAGCGTGCTACAGAGGAAAGGCACCCGGTACCATTCTCTGGCAGTGAATCACGTCACCATTGATCCGATCTCGTTTGGCGTAATATTAACTTTGTATTTAAAAAGATAAAGTAAAGGCAGAAGAGGAAAATCGTGCTGACGGCAACGGTGAAATTGCACAGATGGCCAATTAGCCGCCAATCAATGACCTCCGCTCGCGACCTGACCCGCCAATATTGCCTTCGACCAATGATCGACCTGTGTTCTGTTAGGTAGCTCGGTAACATTGGCGTTGTGGCGTGCCCGAGGGAATGTCGGGGGCGGCCGCAGGAAGAGAGAAATTTGTTTCCATTACAGAATGAGCAAGGGATGAAATAAATCACCCGAAAGTTGAAGTGAAAGTAAATTGCATACGGGCAATTCCGCATGTAAATTGCTCGATGTGGTGTCCTGTTTTTGTAGTTTCTTGTTCGGTTTGAAGTCATTTCCGGTGAATGTGATCTTAAGATGGTGTTCCGTTTGGTTTCATAGCTGTTAAGTGCGAGAGGATAGCAATTTTTAAATAGCTGATCAATGGTCTAAGCCAGAGAGAATAATTCATCGATTCACTAACAGACATATGTGTGCGTGTGTGTGTGTGTGTGTGTGTCCGTGTATGTGTTTTAGTTAGTTTGCTAGGTAGTTAGTCGCCGTTCTAACTTCACGGCAAAGGGTTTTGCCCATAATGCTCCGTTCCTGTGCAGTAAATATTGAAAAAAAAAATACTCCTCACTGCCCTATGTGAAAAGTGGAACAGACATGAGTCTCGGCAAACCAACAGTCCGTACACGTTGTTGACACCTTGCAGTCTTGACAGACCAAAGTATGTGAGTGGAATGTGGCCAATATTCCATCACAATGTCTGGGCAGAGCTTAAGAGATTCATGTGGCGCCCAAACGACATGACCCCTCTCTCGGCCTAGTCTTGTGTATTCCAGAGGAATGGGTAACCAATACGTCTGGCACAAGGTAGGCTGCAGACGCTGGCGGCTCAGCGTCAATCCACCGAGACCTCACCACCACGAGCCGGTGGCGAGTTATGGCCAGACCCTGACACCCAAGGGACCCGGCTTAGAGGCGTTCAGCCATGTCCCACAGGTGAGGGCCTTGTACGAGCCCGGACCATGAGGGCGCGCACATCTGTCGATCACAAGTGTCCGGACCTGTGTAAAGCGTGCACTATCGTCAGACTCCCCACCTGACTTTTAGCGGTCCCCGCGACCAGCGGGAATAGGCCCGCCATAGCTACCGCAGGAGATATTGCCTGTCTATTTGCAAGCAAATCTCCCATTGACTGAATAAGTAAAGAAACGATAAAAGTAGTGGTATTTCAATTGCGCTTGCGCTCCCACCTATGCTACACCCTTCATGTGTCTTCACAAAGTCGGACCAGAGTCAAGCTCAACAGGGTCTTCTTTCCCCGCTGATTCTACCAAGCCCGTTCCCTTGGCTGTGGTTTCGCTAGATAGTAGATAGGGACAGTGGGAATCTCGTTAATCCATTCATGCGCGTCACTAATTAGATGACGAGGCATTTGGCTACCTTAAGAGAGTCATAGTTACTCCCGCCGTTTACCCGCTCTTGGTTGAATTTCTTCACTTTGACATTCAGAACACTGGGCAGAAATCACATTGCGTCAACACCGGGTGACGGCCGTCGCAATGCTTTGTTTTAATTAGACAGTCGGATTCCCCTGGTCCGTACCAGTTCTGAGTTGGCTGTTGAATGTCAGCCGACACGTCCATCATCTCTCGTACACGTATACTATGTATAAGGCCATTGCCAGAATGCCAACACTAAAGTCTTCCACGATGGAAGTAGCTGTCACTAGAAAACCAGCAGCTACACATTACTGCATAAGGAAAACCTAGTTAGTTCAGCAATCGGCCGGCCGCCATTTTACCGAACATTCAGTTCACGATACAAACACTGTGTGTGTGTGTGTGTGTGTGTGTGTGTGTGTGTGTGTGTGTGTGTGTGTGTGTTTTTAGGTAAGTATTCGTAAGTATGAACTGTTAAGTCCGGTGCGCTGGCGTTCATCTCTCTCGTAGTCCAGAAAAGGACTTGCATCTAGAGAGTCTTCTTCTTCTTCTTTTCGTTCATCCGGAGTGTTATTTCAGATGTGTTTGCGGTGTGGTTAAGTTATGCACCCTTGAGCCGAAACCCGTAGGCCAACACATCCGACTTTAGCGTGCTTTTTTGACCAGGTAGCATTCCTGGGCATCTAGAGAATGATAAAGTTGTTGGTCTTTTTCGCAAGGCGGCGCCAAAGTGAAATCTTTATAGGGACTGTGTAATAGAGCTTCAATTCCCTTCTACAAGCTCATAAATCAACGGGGTGGGCACGACTAGCACTGAAACCTCACATCTGGGAATAGACTTATTATGGTTAATCATACTGTGATACAGCACAATACATACAGATTGGCTGGTATTACGCTTTGTAATGTTTCCTCCCTGAGTTTTAGGCATTTCGTTATCAACAGGCTGCAGCCCAATGCTTAGAGGATGGTTCAGTTATACAGATTCAGTGTCTTCTTAAGAAGTGAGGTGGATCTATCGCATAGGCCATGGAGGGATCGGAGGGTAATGAGAGAATTGATGTTCTGCTCTCATCGCGATCTATTTTGGATCCACCTTGCAGGTGAAGGGACATATGAACCATGGTAACAGACCAAACGAACGTTTAAGTGGGTTGAGAAGGAGTTTGATGAATCAATACTGTAGCGAGGTTTAACATTCGTATCACGTGCTGCAATCGTATCGATGATCATTTGGGGACAACGTAGCGGCATTCACAATCAGTGCACTTCGAGAACAATCGGTTATCTTACACGTGGCCATCTAACATTGAGACGTGGCATATGTTGGTGAGTGCAGAGAGCTCTAATGATAATCCCCCAGCACATATACATATATCTCTTCATGTTGTATAGTCGCTGTGGCGTAGAAGCTAGATGCTCATGTGCCGGCACTGGTCATGGGTTTAATCCACGGAGTGTGAAAGCTGGGCGCGGATTTTTAAAGCTGTCATGGCTACCAGGTCAATCCAGATTAAGATAAATACCGGGAAATGTCTTTGGAGCTAAAGGTCATGTTGTACTGACATCATAAACAGTGTGGATTAATCTATACAAATGTGGATCAAACCCACTGCGCCTTAAGGGGTGTTGCAATTTCTCCCTCTCACATAACACATATATAGCCAAGATTATGTCTGTGTGCTTCACACATCTTACAACCATCGTGTCATTTTGCCTCCCACACACGCCCATCATCTCTCGGCCGTTGCGAGATTTTCTCCCACACACACCCATCATCTCTCGGCCATTGCTATCTCCCACACAAACCCATCATCTCTCTGCCATTGCCATCTCCCACACATACCCATCATCCATCTGCCATTGCGAGATGTTCCCCACACATATAGCTTCTAGTTAGCGCCAGTTTTCTCACTTACCTCATCTCCATCTTCCACACCCACACAGACATGAGCACATCTTGTTCACATGCAGTTTGTGGGTTCACCAGCCACGTCTGATCTCCTCCACAGAGTACAAGGCAACTACAGAAGTCTACGTGGCTGAACACGGGAACCAGGACAGCTTTAGGCTGCTTCGAGTGGATGGGGATCGAGTCTTCATAGGAGCAAAGTTGGTAGTTGCATGTGTCTGTCTACCTGTCTGTCTGTCTGTCTGTCTGTCTGTCTGTCTGTCTGTCTGTCTGTCTGCCCGTCTGCTTGCCTGTTTGTCTGTATGTCTGCCTGTGTGTCTTCAATAAGGCTAAACTAATTCAGAAAATCCTATTTCAAAATGCTCCAAGCTACCTTTGGCCATTGTTCAAATATAACGCAAGAAATAGTGAACGACTAAACATACTTCATGTCCCTAAACCTAGTATAGACTTATATAAAACAAGTTTAACATTCTCTGCCGCTCAGTTGCCACAAGAAATCAAAGAAACCACCAATCATTATACATAGAATCACAACCAGTGTGAACACTACCCCAGTACAGATTGCATGCCCCCATTTAAAAAAAATAAAAAAAACAATAATAATGGAAAATTATCTCAAACGACAACTAGCCAATAAACATTACTATATGTATGGTACGTTACAACTTCCTTACGTATTTATAATGCCCATGTTAAACATTGCCTCAGTGAGTCAAGTATTATTGATTATTTTCCATGTGTTTTAATGCTTATTGTTCGTTTGTTGTCTAAGATTAGCTTCATAAGTGATGTTGAATGAAATAATGTAAGAGAGGAAATAAAGAAGAAGGGCAGAATGTCATACGTGCCCAATTCTTAACACTTCGAAAATAAACTTCGTTCGTTCTGTATGTCTTGCCTGTTTATCTGTCTATGTGTGTGTCTGCAGCAGCAGCAGCAGAAGCGGTAGCAGGAGTAGTAGTAGTAGTAGTAGTAGTATTATTAGTAGTAGTAGCAGTAGTAGTAGTAGTAGTAGTAGTAGTTGTAGTAGTTGTGGTGGTAGTAGTAGTAGTAGTAGTAGTAGTAGTAGTGGTGGTGGTGGTGACGTGGTAGTAGTAGTAGTAGTAGTAGTAGTAGTAGTAGTAGTAGTAGTAGTGGTGACGTGGTAGTAGTAGTAGTAGTAGTAGTAATAGTAGTAGTAGTAGTAGTAGTAGTAGTAGTAGTAGTAGTAGTAGTGGTGGTGGTGACGTGGTAGTAGTAGTAGTAGTAGTAGTAGTAGTAGTAGTAGTAGTAGTAGTAGTAATAGTAATAGTAGTAGTAGTAGTAGTAGTAATAGTAGTAGTAGTAGTAGCAGTAGTAGTAGTAGTAGTAGTGGTGGTGACGTGGTAGTAGTAGTAGTAGTAGTAGTAGTAGTAGTAGTAGTAGTAGTAGTAGTAGTAGTAGTAGTAGTAGTAGTAATAGTAGTAGTAGTAGTAGTAGTAGTAGTAGTAGTAGTAGTAGTAGTAATAGTAGTAGTAGTAATAGTAGTAGTAGTAGTAGTAGTAGTAGTAGTAGTAGTAATAGTAGTAGTAGTAATAGTAGTAGTAGTAGTAGTAGTAGTAGTAGTAGTAGTAGTAATAGTAGTAGTAATAGTAGTAGTAGTAGTAGTAGTAGTAGTAGTAGTAGTAGTAGTAGTAGTAGTAGTAATAGTAGTAGTAGTAGTAGTAGTAGTAGTAGTAGTAGTTGTAGTTGTAGTAGTTGTAGTTGTAGTAGTAGTAGTAGTAGTAGTAGTAGTAGTAGTAGTAGTTGTTGTAGTAGTAGTAGTAGTAGTAGTAGTAGTAGTAGTAGTAGTTGTAGTGGTAGTAGTAGTTGTAGTAGTAGTAGTAGTAGTAGTAGTAGTAGTAGTAGTAGTAGTGGTAGTAGTGGTAGTAGTAGTGGTGACGTGGTGGTGGTGGTCATGGCTATGTTGATGGCAGTATTTGTGATAAATATTGATGATAACAATGCAATGTACGTGTTCTTTAGAAGAAGAAGAAGAAGAAGAAGAAGAAGAAGAAGAAGAAGAAGAAGAAGAAGAAGAATAAGAAGAAGAAGAAGAAGAAAAAAACAGGAAGAAAAATTATAATTAATCTCTGTGTCTTCGTCGTTCCTGTGTATTGCTGAAAGCTACACGAACAACGATCTTTCATAAGCAAGCGTTATTTCATATTTTCATGAAGGCTGCGTTATTTCATAAGCAATAGCATTATTGAAAGTAATGTATGATCACCATAGCTGCAGTATCAGCAAACAAGTATGTATGGGCGCCATCGCTTCTCAATCAGCGAAAGTAAAGTACAGACGCATTTGCCACACCATCAGCGAAGGTAATGTACGGGCGCCCTTGCTGCACCATAAGCGAAAGTAATGATAGTTGTTAGTCGCAGTTCCAACTTTTTGGCAAAGGGTCACCACATAATGCTCCTTTTCTGTACCAGTGAATATCACACAATCAGCTCCTCGCTCTCCCACGTGAAAACTGGAACGGGCAGTAATTACGACAAACCAACAGCACCTACAGGCATACATGCATGAAGCTGCTACCAGAATGCCAACACAACAGTTTGTCACGAAAGTTACAGTTCATTGTCGATTGAATTAGCGCCTTCGTTGCACCATGGGATGCTAAGTGAGCAACGATTACGTTTCCCCACGATTAAGAGCCGCCCTTCGAAGTTCAAGTCCCTGTGTGTCATTCGGATGACCGCTGTTGCAGGTAGTTAAAGCCAGATCAAGTACAGATTACTTACTACACTTTGATCTTAGCCAAAAAGGCCGAGAAGGAAATTCGCAGAGAAGCGATCATTGGTAAACACTGGGAGAGCAAGCCGGGAAGCAAGCACGATAGGAGGTTTCTGATCACCAGAAGTGGTCCCCCTTCGCCGAATATTGTTTGTCTTCATTACGTTCTTTAGGCTCTCAGGGGGCGGGCCCGCCTGGGTCAGGAACCCCGGACGTTTTTCTCCTGTCTTGCGTATTCATCAAGACGTGTCCCTTAACGACATCGGTAAGTGTGTCTGCCCAGAGGCCACGCCAGGCTCGGGGAGCGAACATTGGGCACCTGATGCATCTCCTAGTTTGGCACTGCACTGTAACTGACTGTGCGAAAGTCAGCGTCTTCCCCCCGGCAGTTGGCCAGTCTTCCAATCCACCTTGGTGACCCAGTCATAAGACGTCATTGCCGTCGTGTTACCATCTTCGTACCCCGTTCACAGGTTGTGGATCCACCCTCCTGCACTATTCCATCGGGATCACTACCGAGCAAGCGCATCCTTACCCCAGGCGATTACTTACAGATTCTAATCTCTGTAACTCTAGGATTTATTTCGCGAGCACACTGCACAGGGGCAGACCCAACGCGATAAACTGCGTACTGAAACTTTATGAAGGCAAGGAGATCTTGGTGACACCTGCCACATCAGCCATTGAGAACAAGGCAGGAAAAGGAGCCTTTACATTTTAAAATCTTTACTTCACGATCCGCATTATGCCACAATGACATGCAAATCCGATTTTTTTCCATTTTAGTTATTTCCCTTAGTAATTGATGTTGATTTTATGATTATCTCCACTTGTGTCTTTCGTTCTCAGGAGTCGGTTACTGTATATGCAATTTGGAACGTTTAAACTAATCTCGGTGAGTATAATTTTGTCTTATTCATATATACAGATAGTTACTATCTCGCTGAGTATAGTTTAGCCTTAACCATATAAACAGCATAGTTTACTGTTGTTACTAAGCAAGACCACTCTTGTCTTATTTATACAGGCAGCATAGTTTTGTCAAAGTCATGATTTATACAGTTGTCTAAACATATAGAAAATATATTTATTTTATAGAAAAATACGATTTATATTTATTATTTTAATACTATAGACAGCATATTTATTTTAGAAAACTACGATTTATATCTATTATTTTCGTATTACTCTCTTTGGACAACAATCACCTTCAAATTAATATCCTATTTGTAGTTGACTCGGTCACAAGATTATAAATCTGAGCCAGCGATGGACCCTAATATAACTTCTCTTATTGCTTGCTTGCCTTTGCTGGCTATGAACTCCAGCGTGAAGTCCTGTATGTTGGATGAAGACATCCTGTTGTCCAACATCAGTGTCATGTCATACGGGACCTGAGGTTTGCGTGAGTATCCGTTGTCCCATGTCTGGCGACCCAGTCTAGAGTGAGTACCAGGATATCTTTTGGGAAGTAAAGGCGGCCGAGGTGTAACCGACCCCATTACCCACAGAGAGCTGCTGGGTCTATACAAATATGGGTCCAAAACCACATGCCTTCGCGTGTAAAAAGGACCTTTACATTTTTACTTTACGAAATTGTTTGGACATTGTCCATGCTTCACACACATACAATAAAAATAACAAAAAATTGTTGTGTATCCCTTACGGGACGTTGCATGTTTCAGCTGCTATTGATGTACTAGGCAAGTGTTACGTTCAGTAGTTTGCCATTGCTTTCTGAACGACCGGCTCCCATACCAGCACGTTATAACACAACGCGACACGGTCTGCTGCACAAATCGGTCGCAGCTGAGCCTGGTACCCGGCTCACGAACCGCGTTCTCAAGCCTTTAGCCACGGAGCCGGAGTTCAGTTTAAATATATCACTTTAACATTGCTCTCCTCGGTACAGATGGCAGTGATGGTAGACAGTGTAAACTGATAGCAGGCTTGGTCCTGTCTACATTACTCTATACTTTAGTTTGTACAGACATCAGACTCGGTCCTGTCTACATTACTCTATATACTTTAGTCTGGTTTGTTTAGACATCAGACTCGGTCCTGTCTACACTACTCTATATACTTTAGTCTAGTTTATGTAGACACACAGTCCTATCTGAACTACTTCATGTATTTTAGTCTATATATACAACATAAATGGTTTGGAACGTTTAAACTAATCTCGGTGAGTATAATTTTGTCTTATTCATATATACAGATAGTTTACTATCTCGCTGAGTATAGTTTAGCCTTAACCATATAAACAGCATAGGTTACTGTTGTTACTAAGCAAGACCACTCTTGTCTTAATTATACAGGCAGCATAGTTTTGTCAAAGTCACGATTTATACAGTTGTCTAAACATATAGAAAATATATTTATTTTATAGAAAAATATAGACGTAAATAGTCTATATATATATATATATATACACACAACAACTAGATAGAAAATGCAGACAAGAAAATCCGGCTGCTGTTGAGGCTGAAGTACAAGCGTTGATTTTCGAGAATTCGCTAGACGGTGACGCGGTCATCTACACAGATGGGTCGGTCGTCCGACATGTGAGAAGCTCATGGGCCTTTACAGCTCGGGCCGGAGGGAGAATTGTGAAGGAGGACTCTGGTGCTTTCACTGAAACCACAAGTAGCCTGACCATGGAAGTCATGGCAGTAAGTAAAGCAATAACATGGCTCGAGACACAGACATTCACTAGGGCTTGTTTCCTTAGCGACTCAATGAACATGATCAAGAGGATAGAGGAGGGGTCAATCCGAAGAGAATGGTTGCTGCCTCTGAAGCGGTCTCGGCTGGCAAAGATTAGTTTCATCTTCGTGCCAGGTCATGCGGAAGTACAAGGAAATGAGCGGGCTGACAAGCTCGCAGGTGAGGCTACTGTGGAGGGCGGACGCGCCATGGACCAGGCTGACATTCTGAATGCTCTACGAGAAGTGAGACTTTTGCGAGAACCAAGTGATGACTGTGAATCTACAACAATGGCCAGACTGCGGGAGCAGCAAATTAAAAGAGGGGTGGCCAAACAAGAACACTACGCAGGAAGCCAAAGAAGATTGATAAACCAACACAGAACTGGTGTCGTTAGCCGCTACACGCTGCGGGATTTGCTGAGGAGGGGATCCGAGCACTTATGGACTGAATGGTTCGATGTGCAACGAGGATGATCTGTCGACTAACTAACTAACTAAACTAACTATATATACAACAGTCTCAATTCTGTAATATATAATTCAAGAATATGCAGACTTGTCTATAATATATGTGTATATAAACACATAAATGTCCAGCTGTATAATATATATGTGTATATAATCACATAAATGCCCAGGTATCTATAACATATGTCTGTTGTCTATAACATGTGTACATAATCACATAAATACCCAGTAGTTGTGTAAATAGTCACAAATTTGGTCAGTTGTGAATATAAGACCTGCATATCTGAATTGTCTAAAATATCAGGTGTATATAATCATATAAATGTCTCGTTATCTATATGTCCAATAGTTGTGTATACCAAACTACTGAACGTAAACTTGCCAAGAGATTACAAGTAGCATAAAAATGCTGTGTTGACTGCGACGTCCTGTAAAAGGATATGTAACTAACTTTAAGTTGTGTATACAATCACATATATGGCCAGTAGTTGTGCATATAATCACATAAATTCCCAATTGTTTATAGTATACGTATGTAACTTCAGAAATGTCCAGTTATCTGTAATAAACGCGTATATAATCACAGACATGTCCAGTTATCTGTAATAAACGCATATATAATCACATACATGTCCGGTTACATTGATGATTTCTTTGTTCTCCAGGAGTTACCCTGGCCGGCAGATCACATGTCTACTTGGTCATGTTTCCGGCGCGGGAAGGTAAGTCTGTCACACAAGTTCGTGCTGTGTGTCTGTCATACAAATTCGTGCTATTTGTCTGTCACACAAGTTAGTGATGTGTGTCGGTCACACAAGTTAGTGCTGTGTGTCGGTCACACAAGTTAGTGCTGTGGTCGGTCACACAGTTAGTGCTGTGTGTCTGTCACACAAGTTAGTGCTGAGTGTCGGTCCCACAAGTTCGTCTATTTGTCTGTCACACAAGTTCGTGCCGTGTGTCTTTCACACAAATTCGTGCGAGTAGTCTGTCACACAAGTTCTTACTATTATTCTGTCACACAAGTTCTTACTATTATTCTGTCACACAATTTCGTGCTAATATTCTGTCACACAAGTTCGTGCTGTTCGTCTGTCACACAAGTTCTAGCTATGTGTCTGTTCAATCACACCGATGAGTGTTCATTTGTCAGTTTTGTATTGTTTCCTTCATGGCATGACCGTGTTGCTTTGAGTTTCCATCCTCCACCTTACGTTTAAGTCAACGGATTGGCTTTCTGCGTTGTACTGGGCATGTTTACATCGACGATGAACTGTAAATTTAGTGGCGGACTGTTGTGTTGGCATTCTGACAGCGGCCTTTTGCATGTATGCCTGTGCGCGCTGTTGGTTTGTCCTGCTGTATGTTCCACTTTTCACATGGTACAGTGAAGAGTATTTTGTGTGATATTCACTGGCACACCAGGCAAACCCACTCCGACTTCTGTGGTACTTGTAATTTACCTCCCAAAGTCAAGGACGAGAAGTCAACAGTTTAGTCCAACTAACTGATGTAGGGGTTGAACCCCCTGCATCGGCATCAGCACATCGGAAGTCTAAGAGCAAGCCCTCTTACTCATTCGGCCATTTGTATAGGGATAGTTGTCAAATCTTAAAGTCAAATCTTGACTGGTCAGTTCATCAAGTCACAGCCAACAGTCAAGCTTCCTCGCGGTGACCTGATTTTAATCTGCGTTAATTTCCATTGGGACCGCCCTGAAGTGCCCGCCTGAAGGAATCCATTTGGACTTTTGTTAATGGGCTAAAGAAAACGTTTCCTTGGTTTAATCAGACAGACAAGTGGATGTTTATTTGTATTGATACTGGCTTTATCTGTTCGTCATGTGCCTGGTCGTGTCCCACGGGATGCAAGAGAAATGTAATTTAGGCTTTTAGAATGAGGAACAGAACGGCGGGTTTCAAACTGTCACAAAGTGGGAACACATGTTTAAGTTGTCTGTCTGCATTACATTCTTGCGGTTAGAATGACCGAAGGTGAAAACAAATAACATTGCAATATATTATACAACACTGATGTGGGTCTCAATGGTGTTTGTATATTGTGGGAATAAGACCCATCTGTCCAAGCGAGGGAGTAAGAGCCGCTTGTCCAAGCGAGGGAATAAGACCCGTTTATTGAAGCGATGGAATAAGGGCCGCTTGCTGAAGCGAGGGAATGAGGACCGCTTGTCGAAGCGAGGGAATAAGGGCCGCTTGCTCAAACGATGGAATAAGAGGGGTTTTTCCTAACGAGGGAATAAGGACCGCTTGCCCAAACGAGGGAATAAAGTCGACTTGCCCAATGAGGAAATAACGACCATAGTATCCAGTGTCATCTCATATTATCCAGACTGTGATCTAGTATCCAATGTCATCTCATAGTATCCAAACTGTGATCTTGTATCCAATGTCATCTCATATTATCCAGTCTGTGATCCCATAGTATCCAGTGTCATCTCATACTATCCAGGGTGTGATCCAATAGTATCCCGTGTCCGATCCCATATTATCCAGTTTCGTGTCATATTTAGCTTGTTCGTGTTGGAATGTCCGTTCATACCTCATTGACTGTATACAGGGCTCTGTCGAATAAGCCATGTTGCAGTAAGTACTAACATTGTGGCCCCATAGCTTCACAGAGATGTGTGTGTGTGTGTGTGGGGGGGGGGGGAGGTGTAAGAAAGCCGAAGACATAAAACTCGAAGTGTGGTTAATTTAAAAAAAAAAAAAAGCAGATTTATGACCTGGCGGTAGTGAAAAAAATACAGTGCAGAAGCCTCCACTATAGACTATCAGCGTAAAGTGATCCTAGCCAGTTTATTGTTGCCGAATAAAACACTTCCATGAATATGAATGGGGATCCGTCTCTAAGGACAAAGAGCAGCCCGTTCCGCACCCTTCCCTCACATGTAATATCGCATTGAGAGACGTGTATTGTCAGCAAACCACCTGTCAGTGATGCGACCACTTTCGGCGCTCAGTGATCGTAGTAATTCTACCAGGCAGACTATTTTCTGTCATTCCAACAGATACACGCTAAATTTGATCAATTCTTAAGACAACATTGCCAGTTTTAGGCCGTTTGAAAAGACAGGTGTTTTGGGTTTCCCCTCTATTCAAGAACACCCGCCAGAGATGACGGTGTCTCAAGGAGATTCATATCCGCCCTTGATAAAGTAGATTCAGCGGTTTTCAGTTCTTTACATCCGATGGCCCCCTACAGTCATTTTATATAATTTAAACTTTTTCAGTGCCGATGAATAATATATCGCCAAATGTGACCTCCCATTTGGACAGAAGGGCGAAATATCGCCATACTAGGGTTATCGTGTTGTTGTTGTTGTTGTTGTTGTTATTGTTGTTATTATGTTTTGTTTGTTTCGTGGCAATTTCCGCAATGTTAAAGCCCAGTGAACAGAGATTTACATTGTAATACTTGTTGATTTGATTGTGTGCCACGTTTGGTCCAAACCTAGGTTTTGTTTGGTACTAAATCAGCTACAGTAGATTTCCCCCCATATGTTTGCTGTTTGTGTACTGACGAAGGATGTAGTCGCAACGTCTATTTTGTCACACGCGATTCTGTTCCAGTAAAGCTGAACAATTATACTTCACATTTCCTTTGATTCACTTATTGCATACATTTGTGATCATCAACGCAAGGCGGCCTCTTTCCAAATCGCTTGTGGTTGATTTCCGAACCGGTTTGTAGGAATTGCAACTGGAACTCGTTTTTCTAAACTGTACCGGGAACTCGTTTCTCTAATCTGTAACGGGAAATCGTTTCTCTAATCTGTAACTAGAGTCGGTGTCTGTAATCTTTAGATGTAAATTCCCCCAGTACACATCGGCCAGGCGATTGGCTACTGGTGTGTGGCGAGCACAAGCTGGACACCTCTGGCTAGACAGTGCACTTTCCCTGGCTCTTGCCATCTTTCCCGGATTTGTCCCAGATGTAGGGGAATGTGGGTAGACAAAAAAAAAAAAACCTGGATACTGGTGTCTCCTATGTTGGGATACTACTGTCGTGTTGTCTCCTAGGTTGGGATCCCCCTTCCCTCTCCCCCTTTTCCGCTCCGTATCACACACACACACATGCACACACAGATATTCACGATGTTATGCTCGATTCACTAGTTCAGAAACGTTACGTCTGCCCCCCCCCACCCCGCCCCCACACACACACACATACTTACACAGACACCCACACAGACAGGCATGACTGTCAGTCTGCTCGATACAACGGTTCCAAAAATCTAGGTCGAGCCACACATACCCACAGGACTGGCTGATGGAGTTAGTGGTTCCAGAAAGCTACCCCGTGCCACTCACGCACGTACACACGCAGGCACCGCATGATAGTTAGACTGACCACACGACATCCAGGAGGTCAACACGAAAGACAAAACTAACCAGATATGTCCTTGAAATATACGTAGAACATCAGCCCCTGCACAAAGAACCGATCTGTCGTGTGGGCAATCGAGCTGAGGACAACAGCTCTTAAAAGCTATATTGAGCCAGTCGTGATTAAGGAAGCAAAACATCGACAATTAGCAGACAAGTGAGGGGTTATGTAGGGGTTCGATTCGATATTTACGAACAAAAATTTGGTCTCGTTCAACCTGCTTCTACAGCGTCGGTTGTAATGGAGGTCCATATTTTTGGGGTAGATTTTGATTCTTTCCTTTCTTTGCCCTCTTTCGAGTTAGTCCTAAACAGGGCTGATTTATATTTTATAAATTTATGTAGAAGCTGAAGAGATGCGATTTCATAGAATAATGATGAGAAAACAGTGGACTGATAGAAATGAAGATATCATAAAAGTAGTTAACTCACAGATAGAACTGCTTGCTGGCATTAGTAGAAGAGTACACATTCTTTAGGTATGTCATGAGAAGGGGAAAGTTGGACTGTGTCGTCATAACGGTAAAGTTGGAGTGGAAGAGAGGCAGGGGAAGACAAAAAGAGAAGATGCTGGACTGTCTGACATCATGTTTTGGAGGAACACCAGTTGTAGAAATGATTGCCAGCACAACAGACAGAGGACTGTTGACAAACATACTCACAAAAGCCACACTTCATAGACGACGCGGAGAAGAAGAGGACTGTGTTGTATGTGTTTGTAATCTGACCTACGCTAGGTTAATACACATCTATGAGCCCTACGGTGTTATGTCAATAACAGGGATGCAAATTCTGTCCATATTCAATAGTTGTGGGTTCAGGTGGATGATCAATCAATTAATCAACCAATCAATCAGGTGCCGCCTCTACAATGAAGGTTGGCTACGATGGATCTCCAACACTGTTTGTCTATCGCCTCGGTGGATGATAGACTTGACTAAAACGGACCCCTGTTTCAGGGGCATATAGTTGGCAATACACCCAAGTATTCTTATCTCTTCAGGGAGGCGCAGTCTGTATCTGCAAGCGGCAGGTTCGAATCCCAGTGTGACAACACTAAAGATTGCAATTTGTATATTGTCTTGTGTGACCTCTGAATATATAATATATTCTTTCTTACCATCACTTCTGTGAGTGCTGATCAATACCAGATGAATTAATTTCTAACGACAAACCACACGCATAGAATGACACGAATAAACGACATAGTTCGGAAGTAGGAAGTGGAGGAAACACAATACAACAAAAACATGGAAATTCATGGGTACACCCACATCGAACTTGTCATCTCCAAAAGATGGTGACACCATGCTAAAATCACAAGTGTACTTCCACGTCCCTCTAACACATTATCTTTACACCCACGTCAACTCTGTCATCTCCAAAAGATGGTGACACCATGCTAAAAACAAAAGTATACTTCCACGTCCCCACAACACATTACCCTTACACCCACATCAACTCTGTCATATCCAAAAGACGGCAACACCATGCTCAAACACAATGCTTCTAAGTAAAATCCCACGGATGTGAGGGTCTGGCCACCGCTCGCCTCCTGCTCTTAGAGGTGAGATTCACCTCCTGCTCTTGGAGGTCTGATGCTGAGCCGCCAGCATCTGCAGCCTACCTTGTTCCTGACGTACAGGTTATCCTTTCCTCTGGAGTAAACAAGGCAAGACCGAGAGAGGAATAATGCTGCGTGGGCAACACATGTTCTCTGAATCCATGCCCAGGCATTGTGCGATGGGATTTTGGCCACATTCCAATCCACATACTTTCGTCTGTCAAGACGGCAAGGTGCCACTCACTCACGCACTTCCACATCCCTCCAACTCCTAAAAAAACATCATCATTATCCCACATGAACCAACAACTTCGGAATATGACCTGAATTGGTGTTCAGTCCTTGTTTCCCATTGTCTATTTAACTCTTCCGTTCTTCTCTTCTCCTTTCTTGTTTTAAAGGGAGTCCGTCTCACCCAGTGATGCGCCTCAAAGGTCAGTTTGTCCGATTTAGGTATGCATTTGTGCCAGGTTTGCTGACTATATATAAATTCCACCCAAGATAAAAGGCCCTATCTACCCGTGAGCAGTCCCCCACCCTCCCCCCACCCCCAACGATTTTGCCATAACATCGGCCTTACAGCCTACTCTTTGCGATGTCCAAGTTGCCGTGGGAGTTTTGCTTGCTCAGCTTTCAGAAACAGATCTGTTTTTTGTTTTGTTTTGTTGCCGTTATCAGAGAAGGTTATGTATCCGGTCTCACTCTCCATGATAGATCAGGGGACATGCAATATCAGGTACCACTGCTGGGGTTGAACCCGGTACCTTCTAAGCATGAGATGGACACTGCAACCTCTCAGCCACGGCGATCTCTTGTTGCGTTCTATATCTTCTTTGACACACGATCAATACCTATAGGTTCCTTGCAAGAAATCTCCGGATTTCCCGACAATTGATAAATGCAATCAAGGATTTTAAAACAAAACTGACAAAAATAAACGATAATTGACTAAGCTTCAGAGGTTGCGTGGCCGTGCAGTTTAATCTGTGACAACCGTCCAACACGCGAGCGCGTATCCACTAAGCTCACATATTCTAAGTAACAATATATTGAGGAGCATGGCCATTTCCCATTCTCGCCGCCCTTCTTTCTCAGGCATTCCCCCAACATTCTGAAAATTATTCCCTATCTCTTTTAGTACACATCATATAAAGTATAACAAGGGGACACAGCAGACAACAACACGGTGGAAAGCTAGGAGCACACTATCATCTTTCCCGTGGCAACATACGGATGTGAATCATGGACAATTTCGCAATCACCGAAGAATCAAAACTAGGAACTTTTGAACCTAAGCGCTACAGACAAATTATTAGAATGCCGTTGGCAAAATAAAGATAAATACCGCCATTCTAAAATATATGAACATCAAAGGAACCTGGCACATTTGTTTATCGTTCTCTCGCTTTGAATTCGAGCGTAGTCCAAACTGAACTGTTTTTGCCTGGAGGATAGCTTTCCCTATTGCCAGTGTCCCTCGACATGAGGCGAACCCACTCCGACTTCTGAGGTATTTGTTAATTACTTCCCCAAGTCAAAGACAAGAAGTCGACATTTTAGTCCATCTGTCCGGTGTAGGGGTTGAACCCGCTACAACAGAAGTTTAAAAGCGACCACTCAAACTATTCAGCCACGCTGACCTCAAAAATGTAACACATGGTGTTTCCAAGCGGTCACCCATCTAAGTACAAATCGCGTTAGACGTTGCTTAATTTCGATGATCGGACGAGAACCGGTATTTTCAGCGTGGTATGGCCGTAAACAAACTGACATTATAAACAATATCAGGTCTCGAAAACTGAAGGTCAAACACAAAGCGACAGCCCCTCTGATGTGTTTCCGCTTTGGATGGTAGATGGGCTTGCGTGTTTCAATGACTCCTTGAGGTATGTCTACGGCAGTATGGCAACTAGTAGGGTCTCCTATGTCGAGCAGGTCAAAGTATAGACAGAGCCACAAACTTGCAGCCTTGTAGGTAGGCTGGGGACAGTCAAAGGCTAGGGATAGTAGAGCCGAAAATATGCTTGTCCAAGTCGGATGTACTAAGTCACAAGCATGATGAACATATGCTTGAGAAGTCGGATGTACAGAGCCACATGCTTGACAAAAACGCTTGTAGAAGTCGGATGTACTGAGCCACAGGCTTGACAAATCAGTGCAACGCCAATCACCAAATAATGTCACAAAAGTCACAGTGATTTTGAAATAACCGCAGTGGAAGGTTAAGTCAAATGTAGTGCATATCCCTGACCGGATCCGGAAACAGTCCCGGATCACGCGTGTGAAGCGGGTGTGTAACCACGCGGCACACACTGGACACACCAAATTATCACAACAGAACATCACAACGCTACCCATCGTAGGCTATGCTCAAGATTGCCCAATCGCAGCGACCGACGTCCGTCAATCGATGGGACCCGAACGATCAGGACTTCTCACTGGCAAGGAACACCAGGCCTCCTAAATCCAGTGAGCTACGATGGGTAGCGTTGTGATGTTCTGTTGTGATAATTTGGTGTGTCCAGTGTGTGCCGCGTGGTTACACACCCGCTTCACACGCGTGATCCGGGACTGTTTCCGGATCCGGTCAGGGATATGCACTACTGACGAGCTCAAACGAGGGCGAAACTCGAGTATAGTGCTTCCATATTGACGTGGATAGGCCTTAGGTTCATACCAGAATGCGATCGGCGTTGCCAGTAGTGGGTTGTGCTCAATATTTAAATTTCAAATCCCGAAACAACCATATAATCAGAAGGTAAAGTCATTGGAAGAAGAGGCAGTCGTCGACCAGCACGAAGATGGACACAGGGTACTGAAGGCACCCTGGGGATGAACACGTATGAGGCAGGGGAACTGGCAAGGATCGAGAGTCATCTCGGCGGGCCGCACTGAGAGTCATGTTGTCCATAGGCCCCGCCACATGATGGAGATATCGTGTAAAACATATACCATCAGAAGCCACCAGAAAGGGACCAACGACGGAGCTCATGCTTTGTGACACACTTTTAGCTGATCGCTGTGTGGAAAGTGACTGAGCCATATGGGGTAAAACCCGGGGCAATGAAATCGACCCTTTTGTCTTTAATAGTTTAAACCAAAAGAAAGTAAAAGTATTTTTATTTTAGATGTTCGGCTGAGCAAAAGGGAGTATTTATGCCAACCGCGTGAGAACCACTAGTTTAAGGGTAGCGAAGCATGCGCGTTGACCTAGTCTCTTTCCCCGGCGTATGTTTTCCGTTCCTTTTGTTTGTCCACGGCCTTTTCATTTCCCCTGCTGAAGTGCAGACAGAACTTTATGCAAATTGTGCTATCTGCCCGGGTTGTAGGCCCTAAACCATTGAAAACACCATATCAGAGCGGTGGAGAGGTCTTGGTTGGGTAGTGTTCGTGCTGGGAAAGTACGGTGTTTGCATAGGCTCTGACAAGTTTTATTGTCGAGTGTGGAGGGTAGATAAGAGCCGAGAGAGATCTGGTCAGTGGCAAACTCGTCTAGCAATGTTAATTGTTTGTTGACAATCCGGGAAATAAAGTCCACACATGACGGTTGTAGAAAACCGTTAGTTAAAGCAGGATAGACGGGGCTTGGTGGGGGGAGGGGGGGGGGGGGTCGAGAGGCCACGAGCAGCCTAATTTGTAATAGTAGTAGCATTAGCAGCAGCAAAATTGTTGTTGTTGTTGTGAAGCAACAATTCAAGAAGAAAAATACATCACATCTTGTTGGTGTTGTTGCTTTGCCCCTTCTTCTTCTTATTCGTCTTCTTCTTCTTCTTCTTCTTCTTCTTCTTCTTCTTCTTCTTCTTCTTCTTCTTCTTCTTCTTCTTCTTCTTCTTCTTCTTCTTCTTCTTCTTCTTCTTCTTCTTCTTCTTCTTCTTCTTCTTGTACCAAATCAGGTTTTATTTATGCTCAGCTTTCTATCGATCCTTTGAATGAACAATTTTACTGGCACCGCGCCGTCTTGACATACTATAGTTTGTTACCTTGTGATTTAAAAAAAAAAATGGCATAATAACTACAACCCATGGCGGTAGCGAATGGAATGTGACTGATCAGATCAATACGCTAAATGTTCGTTCACAATGGATGCATGTGAACTCATGGTCATTTTCAACACCATGCACCATCTGACACCGCACACGCTCAGTGGATGATCTATTTGCAATCATTTTCTCCTTTTTCATGATTCCATTCCTGATCTTCGCCATCCACGCAACGTTCCCAGTTCAAGGACGAGAAGTTCATATTTTAGTCCAGCTGACCGGTATATCGGTTGAAACCACCACCTCAGCATCAGCGCACTGGAAGTTTTAAGAGCGAACTCTCTTACCCATTCGGCCATGTTGACCATATGTGGGCATCTATTTGTAAACGGTCTATTACTGCAAGAATCCACACCTAACTCTTTCGATCCCACACAGTTTTACAACGGAGATCCAAGGACATGAAACCGGTATGACAAATTAGCTGGCTTCCTGGCCTAGAGGTTAGCGACTTTTCTCCGTAATCTCGTATACTCTCGTAAGTAACGTGACGACGGTGAGAATCAGCAGTGGTTCGAATCGCGTCGGTAACTTACGGGGTATGTGAGCCAGCCGCTCAGAAAGCAATGGTAAACTCTGAGCGTAATTTTGCCAAGAAATCAACAATCAGCTGAAAGATGCTGATGTTGACAGCGATGTCATGTAAAGGATATGCAAACATCAAAATTAAATGACACTTCGGGAGGCTGTCTATCCAATGGAAATGGTTACTGCAGAAGTGTCATTATGTTCCTGACCAAATGTAAACTGTACGAGAACACGTAGGATGAAGGTTGGACTTCACTGGGAGTGATCCAATCACACGTAAGACATAGGACGAAGGTTGGACTTCATTGGAAGTGAGCCAATCATACGTAAGACATAGGACGAAGGTTGGACTTCACTGGGTGTGATCCAATTACACGTAAGACAGTTTATAAATTAACACACAAGTATTGTGTGGCGCTCATAGAAATAGAAGAAAGAAGTCAGGATCAGAGAACACACTAGACAACATACATATTGAAAGGTATAGTTACCGACCGGGATTCGAACCTGTCACTCCAAATGATGACAACACCTCGCTGCAGGAACAAGTGTACTTCGACACTTGACTAACTAGAAACCCAAATAAAAATGGTGTCTTCATAAGCCAGGTCTATCATCCACATTAATCTATAACTATGGAATATGGACATAATTTGTATATTAAACCAGCATTTCTTGTCACTCATATAGGGAACTAGTTAACCCGGCTCGGCTTCGTCCAGACCCTGGTGGAGAGCATCTCATTTAAATCATATAAGTAGTCATATAAGCTCCCGTTCCCGTTCCCGACTATCTGTCTCTCTTTCGACTGTCTATCTATCTGTCTGTCTGTCGATCTGTCTGTCTGTCTCTCTCTCTGTCTGTCTGACCCGGCCTGGCTTCGCCCAGACCCTTGTGGGGAGCATCTCATTTAATTCATATAAGTAGTCATATAAGCTCCCGTTCCCGTCTGTCTGTCTGTCTGTCCGTCCGTCCCTCCCTCCCTCCCTCTCTGTCTGTCTGTCTGTCTGTCTGCCTGTCTGTCTAATCATTTATTGGTTGCAGTTAGAACAGCCTTAGATAAACGAAGACCAACTTACAAAAAGCATTAGAAAGAGCATTTGAAAGATCTTTACATCTTCCCCCAACAATTAACTTGGGTAAATGGAGCGGCGGCAGGAGCATCAGCAGAAGAAAAAGGAGGAGTAGGAGGAGGGTGGTGGAGAGGGAGGAGGAGGGAGGAGGAGGAGGAGGGGAAGAGGAGGGAGGGGAGGAGGATGAAGAGGGAGGGGGAGGAGGAAGAGGGAGGAGGAGGAAGAGGGAGAAGTAGTAGAGAGAATGAGGGGGGAGGAGGAGGGAGAGGGAGGAGGAGGGAGATGGAGGAGGAGGAGAGAGGAGGAGTAGGGAGGAGGAGCGATGAGGCGGAGGGAGGAGGAAGAGGGAAAAGGAGGAGGGGAGGAGGAGGGAGGATGAGGAGGAGGGAGGAGGAGGGGGAGAAGGGAGGTATAGGAGGGAGGAGAAGGAGGGAGGAGGAAGAGGGAGGAGGATGAGGGGGAGGATGGAGGAGGGAGGAGGAGGAGGAGGAAGAAGAGAGGAGGAGAACGGAGGAGGAGGAGGAGAGATTAGGAGGAGGAGGGAGGAGGAGGAAGAGGATGGAGGAGGAGGAGGGAGAGGGAGGAGGGGAAGGGGAGGAGGAAGAGGGTAGAAGGAGGACGAGGGGGGAGGAGGAGGAGGAGGGGAGGAGGATTATAACGCATATGCCTGTAGATAACTGTCTGTCTGTCTGTCTGAGCCGGCCCGGCTTCACCCAGTCCCTGGTGGAGAGCATCTCATTTAATTCATATAAGTAGTCATATAAGCTCCCGTTCCCGACTATCTGTCTGTCTGTTTATCTATCTGACCTGGCGTGGCTTCGCCCAGCTCCAGGCGGGGAGCGTCTCATTAAATTCATACAACAACAAAAAAAGTAACTGAAAAGAATGTCCTTCCACACACCATCCATTATTGTTAATGAAAACTGTTTTTAATCACCTGCATGACTCTAGATAACTTCTTTAAGCATAAAAAGATGAGTTACAATGTTATGCATTATTTTTTTTAAAACTTTGAAAATGCCTTAAAGATTATATCATTATTTATTATAACTCATATGCCTCTTAATAACTATAGACAAAGAGTTTATAAATCTTTAAAAACGATGCAACAATATGACTATAAAGTATATAGCAATGTTATTTAAAGTTACGCCCCTTGAGATAATTTGTCTAGATTTAAGTCCCCTTGCTATATAGAAATTATAATGAAAAATGAAATATTAAATAATATTAAGTAAGTAGCCGATTTTACACTAAAAAAGTATGACAGTTGGCAGCGCGGGAATGAGAGGACGACGTGTAGAAAATTTCATCTCAATCGGATGGACCGTTCGCGAACGCGTAAAGGACTTACATACAGACAGACAGACAGTCCCTTTTATATATAAGAAGATTCGAGTTTCGCCAGGCTGTCCTTGCCCATTCCTTGGTTTAGAATGTCTACAAGTTTTACGTCAACGATGCACATTCAGGGCGTTCTACAACTGGCGAATGTCACATTTTTGTCTCGCTCCTCGATAAAAAGAAATCCCCGGGAGGTATTGCTAAGCCGATGGCCGAACTTACCTAACCAGGTAAGACTCCAAGTGTTACGCCAAACCACACCGCCAGACAGCGAGGTGTATGTCAGGTGTAAGGCAATGTCTAGTTAGCGGTGAGTCACCCGGGGGGCTTTACGACACTGCACAAATAGCATGCTGCAGGCCTTATCTGGCAGGGTAAATCCCCAAGATAAATAAGGTTACAAGATGTCAAATCCCAGACTGGTTAAAAACTCTCAAATGGTATTTAGTTTTCAGCTGGAGTTCAGCATTTATAACTGGAAAATTGAAAATGGGTGACGGCATATCTTTATTGTTTTTCTTTGGCGACAGTGAAGCTGCCTGTGGATGGTTGAGCTCACTGGGAGTATGGACATGTGGGAGAGAGTGCTCACATTTTATATACAACCCGTCTTGCTGTATATCCTCACATCATGGACAGTGAATGAGCATATTTGGAAGAACTTACAAGCAACGGAGATATGGTTCTTGAGACGACTTTTGCGAATATCTTTAACTGCCGGAGTAACTAACAAATATTGGCTGGAAGAGGCCAACGAAACTAGAAAAATATATACAACTTTAAGAAAGAGACAAACTGCTTTCGTTGGTCATGTGATGAGAAGAGAGGCATTGAAGAATATCGCGACAAAAGGACATATCAGCTGGAAAAAGTGACAGAGGCAGAGCAAGAGAAACAATGCTTGAAAGACTGAGACGGTGGCTTGGAGTTATATCATCAGCAGAGTTGATCCAGAACACCAAAGAAAGAGATTTGTGCAGTTTCATGAACTCCTTGCCCAGCTGTCAGGGCAAATGGTTATAATAATGAGTAATAGTAATCTACTTAGTAACAGTGTGTCCTTTAATTACCCAATTCCTGTGCCAGCAATACCCACATGTAATGTTAATGATTGTCCCGTCTGAACTTGTGAAGGGAAACCGTTTGCTATATAACTCGAAAGAATCAGAGCGCTTGCTCTTAAACTTCCGGCGCTCTTATAGTGAGGTATCTTCTTCTGCGTTCATCCGGAGTTTTATTTCGGACGTGATTGCGTTGTGCCTGTTTAAAGCAGAGCTGCGTTCTTGCGCCGTTAGGCCGACACATCCGACTTGGCTGGCATTTGTTGACCGGGTTAACATTCCCGGATAGTGAGGTATGAATCAACCTCCTCTCCCAAGCGAGAAGTAGGTAAGCCTAACTAAAACACGATTACAACTAACAAAATGAGCTTTGCGGTTAAAGACTTAATCAGGACACAAACAGTAAACACACACTGATACAACTGCATGAAACTCTCTACATCAGTGGTTCTCAACCGGTGGGGAATTCCCCCCCCCCCCGCCAAGGGGGAATTTTAGGGTTTCCAGGGGGGGGGGGGAATGAAGACCATTTCAAGATCGTGTTAATACAAGAACGATTACTTGATATTGTTTTTCCCTTCATACTTTACAGTTATGTATGTCTCATCCTTCTAAAATTCATTTTATAAAGTAAGTAGACCCATAAATCATGGTTTACGTGGATGTCTAGACTTGTTTTAGTATATGCTATCACATTTGCCTTCCACTTTTAGGTATACTGTATAGGGGTGGGGGGATGTTTAGATAGGAAATATGAAAGGGGGCGGGGAATCACGTTCTGAAAATACGGTGAAAGGGGGCACGGGCCAAAAAAGGTTGAGAACCACTGCTCTACATGATATATAAATACATAAGCGGCTCATCTAGTTCCCTACATGATATATAAATACACGAGGGGCTCATCGAGTTCCCTACATGATATATAAATACATGAGGGCCTAATCTAGTTCCCTACATGATATATAAATACATGAGGGGCTCATCTAGTTCCCTACATGATATATAAATACATGAGGGGCTCATCTAGTTCCCTACACGATATATAAATACATGAGGGGCTCATCTAGTTCCCTACATGATATATAAATACATGAGGGGCTCATCTAGTTCCCTACATGATATATAAATACATAAGCGGCTCATCTAGTTCCCTACATGACATATAAATACATGAGGGGCTCATCTAGTTCCCTACATGATATATAAATACATGAGGGGCTCATCGAGTTCCCTACATGATATATAAATACATAAGCGTCTCATCTAGTTCCCTACATGATATATAAATACACAAGCGGCTCATCTAGTTCCCTACATGATATATAAATACATGAGGGGCTCATCGAGTTCCCTACATGATATATAAATACATGAGGGGCTCATCTAGTTCCCTACATGATATATAAATACATGAGGGGCTCATCTAGTTCCCTACATGATATATAAATACATGAGAGGCTCATCTAGTTCCCTACATGATATATAAATACATGAGGGGCTCATCTAGTTCCCTACATGATATATAAATACATGAGGGGCTCATCTAGTTCCCTACATGATATATAAATACATGAGGGGCTCATCTAGTTCCCTACATGATATATAAATACATGAGGGGCTCATCTAGTTCCCTACATGATATATAAATACGTAAGCAGCTCATCGAGTTCCCTACATGATATATAAATACATAAGCGGCTCATCTAGTTCCCTACATGATATATAAA